>RCUC01148749.1:0-134518 GCA_003697995.1 Taxidea taxus jeffersonii | reverse complement strand
GTGGTATATATATACGATGGAATACTATGCAGCCATCAAAAGAAATGAAATCTTACCATTTGCGACGACATGGATGGAACTAGAGCGTATTATGCTTAGCGAAATAAGTCAACTGGAGAAAGACAACTACCACATGATCTCCCTGATATGAGGAAGTGGAGATGCAACGGGGGTGGGAGTTAAGGTGGTAGGAAAAGTAAAAATGAAAGAAGATGGGATCGGGAGGGAGAAAAACCAAAAGAGACTCTTAATGTCATAAAACAAACTGAGGGGGGTGGGGGGAAGAGGGGTTGGGTGAGGGTGGTGGGGTTACATCATATGTTTAAATAAAGCTTAAATAAAGTAAAAAAAAAAAAACAAAATGTAAACATAAGACCTGAAACCACAAAACTAGAAGAAAACAAAGGGAAGAAGCTCCTTAACATTGGTCTTAACAATGATTTTTTGATCACACCAAAAACACAAGCAACAAAAGCAAATATAAACAACTGGGACTGCATGAAACTAAAAAGCTTCTGCATAGCAAAATCAACAAAATCAAAAAGTCAACCTACAGAATGGAAGAAAATATTTGCGATTCATGTGTCAGATAATAAGTTAACACCAAAATATGTAATAAACTCATAGAACTTAATAACAAGAAGAAACGATCCTATTTAAAAAAATGGGTAAGGGCACCTGGGTGGCTCAGTTGGTTAAGTAACTGACTCTTGATCTCAGCTTAGATTTTGATCTCAGGGTCATGAGGTCAAGGCCCACACTGGGTTCCATGCTGGGCATGGAGCCTTCTTTTAAAAAAAAAAAAACTGAACAGAGGAAGTGGGTAAATTAGCACAAACGCCAACAGACCCATGAAAAAGTGCTCAACATCAATAATCATAAGGGAAACAAGAATCAAAACCACAATGAGATATCACCTCACACTTGTTAGAATGCCTGTCATCAAGAAGACAAGAGATAACAAGCATTTGCCAGAATGTGAAGAAAACTTCTGTCCACCGTTGGTAGGAATGTAAATTGGCACAGCCACTATGGAAAGCATTAGGAATGTTCCTCAAAAAATTAAAACTAAAACTGCTATATTACCCAGCAATCCCATTTCTGGATATCTATCCAGAAGAGATGAAAACGGGACATCGAGCAGGTAACTGCACCCCATGTTCACTGCAGAATTATTCACAAGAGCCAAAATATAGAAACAACCCCAGGTGTCCATCAATGGCTGGAGGGATAAAAAAGATGTAATATATGTGTGTGTATATATTAGACATATACGTATGTATATGTCTAATATATACACACACAATGCAATGTTATTCAACCATGAGAAAAAAGGAAATCCTTCTATGTGTGACAACATGGATGAACTTGAAGGCATTATGCTAAGTGAGATAAGTCAGAGAGAGAAAGATACATATTGCATGATCTCACATGTGGAATCTGAAAAACAAACTCATAGAAATAGAAGAATGATGGTTTAGTATAAACCCAGGGGCGCCTGGGTGGCTCAGTGGGTTAAGCCTCTGCCTTCGGCTCAGGTCATGATCTCAGGGTCCTGGGATCGAGCCCCACATCAGGCTCTCTGCTCATCGAGGAGCCTGCTTCCTCCTCTCTCTGCCTGCCTCTCTGCCTACTTGTGAGCTCTGTCTCTGATAAATAAAATCTTTTTAAAAAAATATAATATAATAAAATAAATAAACCCTGTCAGCTGAGTTTTTTTTCTTTCTTTTCTGGAAAGCAAGTGCCTGACAAGTTTTGATGGCCAACTCCTCCGCTTCTGAGAGGCATCTACCTCAGAGACGGCTATCTCGAACACACCGCCAGCCTTCCACCTAGATAAAGAGACAGGCCACCTCCCCACACTGACGCTCCTTTGTTTTAGAGTTCCTGATTGATTTTTATAACTATGTGGGGGCTCTTTTTTTTAATATTATTTATTTATTTGACAGAGAGAGACACAGCGAGAGAGGGAACACAAGCAGGGGGAGTGGGAGAAGAAGAAGCAGACTCCCATGCTGAGCAGAGAGCCTGATGCGGGGCTCGATCCCAGAACCCTAGGATCATGACCTGAGCCGAAGGCAGACACTTAACAACTGAGCCACCCAGGTGCCCCTATTTTTCCTCTTCTTGCACTTTAAATTCACCAATAAAAAGTGAGTCCATACAACCCTAGACCCCCACCCTCCACCTCTAATAAAACCAGAACCCTGTGCCTGTGTGCTTGCACTGTGTTTGTATGTGTGTGTGTGTCTGTCTGTGTAGCCCCAGGTGTGTTGTGCAAAGTTCAGGTCCTGTAAGTAAAAAACCTCTTTTTCCTAAGTTTCCTGACTGGTTATTGCTGAAGGGCATCTTGCAATTATAAGAACCACAAAAGCTAATCCAGCCACCACACTGGTTAGTGACAGGCTGACAACACCACAAAATGCCTGCTTTACTTAGCATGAATGCATAACTGCCCTTTCGATTCACCACGGGGAGTGTCCTTTAGCTACAGCTCGATGACTCAGCGCCTAACTCAGGTGGGTACCACCACCTGGGAAATGAGCACCACTTCCCAGGGTGCAACACTGCCTCCGTGACGTGTGGCCTGCAGAATCCAACCCAAAAGGTCGTAGCTGCCATCATAGTCCAGCAATCTCCCCTGAGCCAGCATGATCAAGGGTATATAGTCCAACAAGGTGATTAGGCCACTACCTATGGAGGCCTTAACTGGTACTGATGTGCGTGAGGGCCCTTCACTCCTCAAGGCCAAGAACAGCTAAGGAGGGTGGACTTGACTGCAAGGCTACTGTCACAGTGCAAGGTGAGGCTCTGGGCTAAAGGCCTGAGGAAAAGATTCCCATAGGCGAGGAGGATGGGAGACCGCTACTTCCAATCACTGGGTCAATGGGTCATGCGCGGACTACATGTCCTAACCCGGAACAGCAGAATAGCCACCAGAGAGAAAATACAACAGAAGCCTATAATCCGTCTCACCACTTCACTTCACTCACCGCTGTCACTCTTTGTCCCCTGACTCAATGGGATATTATGGGTCCAATCCCTAGTGTGATGCTGCTAAAAAAAAAAAAAAAAAAAAGTGATGAACCAATACAAATGTCCTGAACATCTGATGCCAACACCTCCTAAGAACCCTGAAGAGGTACCCCAGCTTCTTGAGAAGTGCAAACCCATGAAGCCCCCTGGGCATTGCTCTGTGTCATGCATTCAATGTCAAGACTCTAGTTCATGCTCCTAAGAGTTTTTCCCCAAGACCCTGTGCGTAGCACACTGGCAGAGTTCCAGAGAGGTCTCTTGGGACACCCTGGAAAGGAAAGTGACTACCAACGAAGAGGGCTCACAGTGACATCATCCCAAATTTTCCAGTAACAACATGTAAGATTAACAGGAGAAAATCAAGAAGTTGAAACAGAGATCAAACACTGTCTTATCTGAAATTCAGAGCTTTCTTAAAGATTTCAGGCAGCAGGAAGGACAGAGGGAATCTAACTGGCTATTGTGGGGTTTTCTGTTTGTTTGCTTATTTGAAATGGGCTCTGAATTGTCCATGGCAGGCAGCAAAACATATCAACTGGCTGGTATCTCTACAGCCCCTAAAATCCATTATTTTCTTAATATTTATTAAGAAATATTTATCTGAATATTTATTGCCTGGGGCTGTGCCCATCCTTCCACTATAATGATCACTGCTAAGGCTCACAGTAAGTGGAAAACATTAGACAAGGCCCATCTCCTCCTGTACAAAACTGGCATGGTTCAATGGCTTGATCATTTCCATGACCATATTGACCTAAATGACCTCCTCTTCATCTCCAACCCTGAAGAGACCCCATTTGGGGGCACCTGGGTGGCTCAGCAGGTTAAAGCTGCTGCCTACGGCTCAGGTCATGATCCCAGGGTTGTGGGATCGAGACCCCATTTGACCCTGAGTCCAGAGAATTATTCCTTATAAGGTTCTCCCTCTGATTACTGTCTGGCACTACCACATTTTAATTGGGACCGCCAGAATCATCCAAAAGACACCAAAACTCCTAGGAAGAAATTTGCTCTGCCCCTTGAAGGTATAAATCTTGCCATGTCTCTGTAATGTAAACACCCAGGCAATAATTAAAACTCCCCACAATCCCAAGACTAACGAACAATGAATGGAGAACACTTTTAAAATACAAAGTGCTATACAAGACCTCTTGCCTGAGATCCAGTCCACCTTAATCTAGCCTCCTAAGGTTACTTGTCAAGGACAAATGCAAATCTTAAAAATCTTCTCCACAATAAATATTCAGGTTAGGAGAGAGGGCCCTGCCTGGTCCAAATAGCAGTGGCTCTGGTGGCCTTTACCTTCCTTTCCCCAATACATCCTCCTGGAGGCCTCGATTACCCTCTCAGGTTTTCCTTTGGTGGCAGGGACATCTTGTGAGGCGTATTTTTTCGTTCTGTCCCGGTCGGGGAAAGCAGGGGGGCTCAAAAAAAAGTCTCAGCCATTGGGTTGGGTAACCTTAACTTGTTCTGTCTGCTGGACACAATTTGGATTAAAAAGTTACTTAAAAACTACTGAGTTTTATGTTGTCATACCTGATTCACAACTAAAAATTTAAAATGAAAACTACAGAGTCTGTGAGTCTGTCTGCATGTTTATGTATATGTATAAACTTGTACTGTGTATAGGCGATTTTTTTCCTACCTCTGGATGGTACTGCCCAATTTAATTTATAAAACAGTTCCATCTAACTAACTTAAAGAAAAATAAACATTTATCAAATTAAATATTTCTAAACTCTCAGAAATGTAATAGAAACTAACCCAAACGTTTTTCAACTTTACAGGACGTAGGAGAATCTTTGGTAAGTAAAAGCTAAAGTTTGTTGGTTTAATTAAAATAGGCATGTCTTCAGAGTTATCAGCATCAATTACAAGTGGACATTTTTATTCTACCTAGGTTTATAAGCCAAATAAGTTCATGTTATCTCTGTTGTAAAAAAAAAAATTTGTCAGCAAGAAAAATAAGCTGATGGATAGCTCTTTTAATATCTCACAAGATTTTCATGAGTAATTTAAATATAATTGTTAATAACAAGTACATTAAATAAATGTAAGTGAAATAAAAGCTGTTAAGTAAACTTTTCAACAATTATGTGTTATGTCTACTTAAATAGGTTCCCAAATCTCTTTGGTAATTTATACCCTCAATATTTTGCTACGTTAAATGGTGGAAATTCATGAAACGTCTAGATCATTTCCAAATAAGATAAAATGCTGAAACATTAATTGCTAAGCAAACTTATCTCCTCTTGATCTCTTATTCAGAGGAAGTAAAAATATTTGGGTCTATTAGTAAACAAGTTTGAGCCACACTGAAAAACTCAACCATGATTCTACCATGAGGAAATGTGCTTTCCTAGAAATTTTGAAATGGATTCATAAATTTGCCATTCTAAAAAAATGCTGGCCTGACAGTTCACAATTGCTTGCACTTCTTAGTTTTCATTAGAAATTAAGGTATTAAGGGTTAAGAATTCTAGTAATAAATGTAATTAAAGGTGCTAGAAATGAGGGGGGGAAATTCTGTATGCAAGGAAAATAGGATGTAATTTTGATTAAGAACAGGTGTGAGGTATGCAGATGCATGTTTGTTAAGGGAAAAGAAAGTAAATTTGTGCTAAAGTAAAACTGGTTACATCGGAATGGGATAGAGGAAAATAAAGTACAAAATGGTAGAGCAAGTTGGGGAACGACAGAAAGGGGAAAGAAGAATTTTATCTTCTATAATCAAGCTAACTGAAACTGAATTATTATTATAAGGATTTTTTAAAATGACTTTTATTATCAACAGAGTACTTATATAAACAAAAATCTAATTTTCCTTCCTATGCTACAAGAACAATGTTTTCTTGGACCACTGGTCTACTTATAAGAATGCAAAAAGGTTTTCTTTACCTATTAAGTAATCTTCCTAGAAAACAAAGATACTATGTTTAATCAAAATAATTCCCTGTGCTTCATGCTGTCTTTATCAGGTCTTTGATGACTTAAGAAAACAAAGTCTTCTCAATTAAGAGCTAAAGTGGTTGGTTTTGTTTTGTTTTACAGCTATGCAATGTTCTGCATTTACCTGAGAAGTCTGTCACTTTGGTTAAAAGGATAAACACCATTTCACAGTGACCTATGATCCTATTTAGTCAAGTGTATTAAAATCATTTTGATATTTTTGACAAACTTCTCAAAAATCAAATTCTAAATGAAGTCTTTCTGGCCTCAGATTAGCTTTAGGATTTTTCAGAAGGTCCCTGATATATCTAAAAATATTTGTTCTCATAAAAAGAGAAATGAAAAATAAGGTTTATTTGACATTTTAAATTACATAGGAAGCACTATCAAATAAGAAGTGACACCATAACCTCTCTAAAGGAGATAGAAGAACAAACAAAACCCAAAACCAAGCAGAAGGAAGGATATGAAGATCAGAGCAGAAATAAATCTTCGAGAAACCAAAAAGTCTAATAGAATAGATCAGTGAAATAGGAGCTGTTTCTTTGAAAAGATTAACAAAACTGGGGCACCTGGCTGGCTCAGTTAGTAGAGTGTGCAACTCTTGATTTCAGATTGTAAGTTTGAGCCCCATGTTGGCTATAGAAATTTCTTAAAAATAAAATCTTTAAAAATATGTTTTTAATTTATGTTTATTTATTGATTTTATTTAACTTCAATTAACTTACACATTGTGTATTATTAGTTTCAGAGGTAGAGTTCAGTGACTTAAAAAGAAGAAATTCTTTTTAAAAAAATCAACAAAATTGAGGCGCCTGGGTGGCTCAGTGGGTTAAAACCTCTGCCTTCGGCTCAGGTCATGATCCCGGGGTCCTGGGATCGAGTCCCACATCAGGCTATCTGCTCAGCGGGGAGCCTGCTTCCTCCTCTCTCTCTGCCTGCCTCTCTGCCTACTTGTGATCTCTGTCTGTCAAATAAATAAATAAAATCTTTTTTTAAAAAATCAACAAAATTGATAAACCTTTAGCCAGACTCACAATAAAAAATAAAAAAAAAAGAGGGTTGGGGTGGGGAATGGGATCTCAAACAAACAAAATCACAAATGAAGGAGGAGAAATAACAACTGACACCACAGACGATGCTAAGGGCTTGCTGTACAAACAGCCTAGTCAGCTGAAGAGCACAGAGAACATGTTTCTGATCCCAGTGGAATAACGTCTTATTGAAGGAAGAGTATACAGTGGGGCAACATTTTTGGAAGATTGTTCAGCAATATTCACTGAAATACAAAATGCAGGGACACCTGGGTGGCACGGTCAGTTAAGCATCTGACTCCTGGTTTCAGCTCAGGTCATGATCTCAGTGCCATGGGATCTGGCCCCATGTCAGTCCCCACATTCAGGAAGAAGTCTGCTTAAGTTTCTCCCTCCTTCTCCTTCTGCCCCTCCTCCTTGCTCTCTCTTTCTTTCTCTCTCTTTCTCTCCCTCTCTGTCAAATAAATAAATCTTTAAAAAATAATTATGACATTCTACCACTCCCAAATGGAGGGCAGCCAAAGAAAGACCAAGCTGGAGAAGAATGTTCCAACAGTGAGAAGCACTGGGAACAGAACTCCTGCAGCAAACAACACGTGGCACATTCCTATGATTTCAGAAGTTGAACTGGGCCCAGAAGGCTGATATAAACAAATCAACAATTGATCATGAAGATAGAAAATAAAAATGAGAAACTGAGGGTTGCAGAAGGAGAGGTGGGTGGGAAGATAGAGTAGCTGGGTGATGGGTATCAAGGAGAGCACGGGATGTGATGAGCACTGGGTGTTTGACACAACTAATGAATCATTGAACACTACACCAAAAACTAACAACTGTATGTTGGCTGATTGAATTTAAATAAACTTTAAAAAAGAAAAGAAAAATGAGAACTATGAATGCTTTAACAGTCATATAATGGCTATTAGTAGATATAGTCAATAAACAGACATCTTGAGGAGAAACGTACCCACTGCCTCATCGGAGCCATCTGTGCCCTGTTCCACCTAGATGATACTGGAAGTTCACCTATGGTTAAACAAGCAGACGGAACTCTGGGGTCACCTTTGGTCTAAGGTAGAACTCAAACTCAGAGAGACTCAAAGTATGGCAGGTAGGCAGACCAACCTTGAACTCTCCAGTTATAATTACTCAAGTGTTTCCAAACCACCAGAGGGAGCAACATGAGGAAAAAGTAATGCTAAATGCTCCAGCAGGAAGTGACCCAAGTTCATTTCACATGCCTGAATCCCATGAATTTTCCTTTATCCCCTGCGAAGGAGAAAGGCACTTACTACATGAGGGAGCAAGGCTATGAGCCTGGAGCTACCGGCACCATTCTGCTACCACAGGAGGAAGGTCTAACTGGTAATAAAGGCCACACAGAGGAAAGCATTGCTGGGAGCCTGAAGAGAATCCTAGGTGAATGCTATCTATACTAGTTACTAATTCTTATGTAATGAATTACCCCAAAACATAGCAACCTAAAGCAACCCACTGATTATCTTGCAGTAGCTGACAGGCAGGAACGCAGTGGGGCCCAGTTGGTTGGTTCTAGTTCAGCAGTTAAGATAATGACTAGGACTACAGTCTTCTCAAGGCTTTACTGGGGGAAGAGCTGCACTCACATGGCTGTCCACAGGTCACAGAGAACCCACTTCCAAGCTCGCCCACATGACCTTTGGCAGGTCTCAGGTTCTTGTTGGCTGTTGGCTAGAAACATTCATTTCTTGCCACCTGGGCCTCTCCATAGGGCTACTCACAACATGGCAGCCTGACCCTCCCAGATCAAGAGCTCTAGGACAGTGGGAGTGAGCGACGGCAAGCCAGACAGAAGTCACAGTCCTTTTATAACCTAATCTTGGAAATGACATCCCACTTCTGTACCCATATTCTACCCGTTGGAAGCAAGTCTCTAGATCCAACCTACACTCAAGATAAAGGGATTACACAGGGCATGAATACCAGGAAAGGATCATGAGGAACCATTTTAGAGACTGCCTAACACAACATTATTTGAGATTCTGGATTGGAGCCAAGACATGCCTGAAGACAGATACTTTTGGTCTTTTCAGTTACAAGAGTTACTTTTCTTTGCCGCAATCAGTTTGAGTAGGGGTTCTGTCAACTCACCTGTACCCAAGGGGCCCTTCACTAATATGTTAATATACACACTGAAAACAAACACTGTCATCAATAAAACCAAAGTGGCAATGTGAGGTCATCAAAACAAGTTTTCCCTGGAGTGGATGTGTAAGCCAACCCGTATTCTTAAATGTCCTGTGTGATCTTTGAGGATATTTTTGGATTTATTCTGCCTGGATTTATTCTGGCATTCTGATATTCTTTTCAGCTAATTTAGCATGCCTATGTCATTGCGAGAGCATGCCAAAGTCAGAATTTCACTGCCAAAAAATGATAGCGAATAGAAATCAACCATCAGGAGTGCAACTGGTTTGACCTGCTCTTAACACTCCAACCATGAACATAGAAAGAAAAGCTTGAAAAAAATGGAAACTTAAAATAAGTTTAGCTCAGTTAAAGGCAAACAACAAACTCACATTTGATGGATTTTTTTTGTTTGTAGTGCCTAAGAAAATAGTGCCTATATACAAATGATGTGAAAATCTGACAAGCACTTGCATAATTTTAGTAGGACGACAAACTATAATGTATCTATGGCTGAGAAACTATAAAATAGACAGTCCTGAGACTTGGGAAACATTCTTTCTAAACCCATCCTTAAAATGGACTGTAGTCCCATTTCACCCACAGTGTCACTTTCTTGGTTTCAGTTATGTGGTTCAAAAGCAACTGGTCCTGTGACACATGGTCAGAAGGTCAAGGGTAGTCTAACACTACATCCTAGTGCCTACATTGTTCTCACCTCAATTCACAGCACAGGCACCTTACCTCACATCATCACACGTGTGAGTACAGGACCATATTTTGGGAAAGAACACACTGACATAACTTTTATTGCAGAATAGTGCTATGACTCTTCAATTTATTCTTGTTGTTTATAATTTATAATAAATTTATAAGTTTATAATTATATAATTTATATTTATAATATATTAAAATAATAACTTATATAATTTATAATTTAAACTTTTTCCAGGTATATATGTATAGGAAACAACATGGTACACATAGGGTTCAGTACTTTACATGGTTTCAGGTATCCACTGGGGGAAGTGAGGGGCTTGGAACATACCCCCTGTGGATAAGGTGGGGAGGCCTTCTGTATTCTGTTTAGCAACCAGTCATGGTAGAGGATGTCACTCGACCATGGGAAAAACTGTCAGATTAATCTGTTTGCTTTAGAAAGCATAATGTGTGTAGTACTGCTTATTATTTTTAACAAAAATTTCACTAAGTATCTTCTTAACAGTACATATTCACATGCACAGTGGTGCTTCACTTCCTTCTAAATCAGGTATTGTCAAACTTGACCATGCTTCCAAATCATCTAGGGGCTCGTTACAACACAAATGGTTGGGCCTCATCCCCAGAATTTCTGATAAAGTTAGCCTGGGGTGATGGCCTAAAATCTGCATCTCTAGCAAATTCCCAGGTGATGCTGCTGGTGGTGACTGGGGACCACCCCAAGTCCCGGGGTCCTCTCACAACTACTTGCAGGCATAGTGCTGATTCCCACAGCCTCTAGGGCTCCCATATTCTGGGCACTAAAACTCATAGTCTTATCCAATAGCCTTCTTTTTCCACTCCCTGACATTTCTAGCTTCCATGAAAGGCAACTTGTGTATGCTACTAACTTCCTCAAAGAATTTTAGGTTTCTCAGTTACTGGAGGATTTTTACAGTTTCACTTTAAAAAGTGGGGATGCACAAAGATGCAAAGGTATTGATCCAAAGGGGCACCTGTACCCCAATGTTTATAGCAGCAATGTCCACAACAGCCAAACTATGGAAAGAGCCTAGAGATCCATCAACAGATGAATGGATAAAGAATATGTGATACAGGGACACCTGAGTGGCTGAGTCGGTTAGGTGTCTGCTTTCTGTTCAGGTCATGATCCCAGGGTCCAGGGATGGAGTCCCACATCGGGCTCCTTGCTCAGATGGGAGGCTGCTTCTGCTTCTGCCCACGGCTCCCCTGCTTGTGCTCCCTTTCTGGCAAATGGATAGATAAAATCTTTGAAGAAAAAAAAAAGATGTGGTATATATACACAATGGAATATTAGCCATCAAAAATAATGAGATCTTGCCATTTGCAATGATGTGGATGGAATTAGGGGGTATATATATATACATATATATATATGTATATATATATATGTATGTATATAAATCTTAGCCAACATGGACTGAAGGACCTTTCAAGTCAAATCATAAAATTGGTTTGTTACAAGTGTTCTCATAAAATTCTCTTTTACCTGCAATGATTTACGGTTACATAACTCAACCTGGATACTTGCACCTACAACATTTGTTTTGCTGGACAAAACTGAATTTACTCATTGTACATTTGTTATGCAAAATTTGGTTTATGATAAATCTTGTATTGTTTATACTATTGTTCTGATCTTATTGCAATTAACCAAGCCAGCACTATAAAAAGTGGCAAGGGGGCCTGAGTGGCTCAGTCAAGCGTCTGCCTTCCACTCCGGTGATGATCTCAGGCTCCCTGCTCAGTGGGAAGTCCGCTCCTCCCTCTTCCTCTGCTCTTTGCCCCCACTTGTGCTCTCCCTCCCTCTCAAATAAATAAAATCTTAAAAAATAAAAAAAAGTGGCACAGATTCACTTGGGGTTAGAAGGGAAAGATGAACTTCTCTTCACATAAGTCATGTAAGTTGTTTGTGGGGGCTTTGTTGTTTAAATGAGGATAATAGTGGAATTGTTTTTTAAATACAATGGAAGACATTTTCTTCCACCTGGATTCTAGTATCCAAGAAGAGTGTGAAGTACTTGGTAAATGTTCAGTAAATGTTTGTTGACCGACTTGTTGACTTCTTATTAATACAGAGAGGAAAATATTTGTTAGGATACAGATCAAATGGAGGTCAAAACATTAGAATAGACTTTTCCTTGGGTTCTCAGGAATAATTTTCATTAATTTTCTTCAAACCTTGAATATAAATGATTGTACATTCTCTAATCACATAAGAGCATTATGAAGGAGGCAGAATCTGGTCAAAGATGAAATGGCAGTCATTAACCACATCCTTTAAAACTGCTGGTCCCAACAACTGCTTTCAGCTTAGAAGAGGGTTAATTGTGTCATAAAATAAAGCAGTAAATCAGGAAGCCACTAGGGGGCCACAAAGAGCCAGGAATTTATTGAAGAGGCAACCAACATAGTGAAAAGGTAGGAATGACCTAACCCCTATTTAGGCCAAGTCTGCATGACCCAGAAGGCAGAGGTAAAAACCTTGTTCCAAAGAACTGAGAAAGATAGAGCTGGGGACTTAAAAAATGTCAATCCAGAGCGGCAGAGAATAGATAAAGTAGATAAAGTAGGAAACACATAAAAAGCATGGATACAAGGATCAGAGAATTTGTTCCTAGGAATGTTAAATGCAGGATTGGAAACTTCAAGGACCATAAAGAATATGCAAAAACCGAAGTCAAAATTCACTAGAAATTCACAATTCTGAATACAGAAAGCAGAGGGCACATAGTCCAGTAACCCTGGGCTGCTCCACTCAGCCTGAGCTAAGAATAGACTCAAACCACCAGTAGTGACTATACATTCCTGAATTGAGTCCTCCAGTAAAGAAAACACATTTTAGGCAATCAGGACTGCTCGAGCTTTCTGCATTGCCAATCAACCCAGAAGGCAGTAATCTCAACCTGTGCACATCTTAGTTTCCTCAACTGAAGATAATGACAGCAGTCCAAGGCAGTTGACATTTTATATGATGGATTCGATAGTGGCCTCACATTATGGAAGACTCAGTACTTGAAGGTCAATCCAAACAAATATCAAATATTTCTGTTGTCTCAGGCTGGCACAGTTCACAACGCATTCAACCAACCAATCTTGAAGTTACAGGATTCTTGACAAAAGTTGGTTGGAGCTGAGGGGAGGGGATATACACATTCACTTCATTTCAAATTCTTCCACACAAACTGAGACTTTAATATTTTTGCTAAACTGTATAAAAATTCCATTAAATATTAAATAAGTATCATTTAAATTAATCAAATGAGTCTCAGGCACAAAGGACCTAGAGTAGACCCTGATCATTTTATCTGTCAGCTATTGCTGTGTAACAAAATGCCCAAAACTCAAAGACTTAAAACTACTACCATTTGGGGGCACCTGGGTGGCTCAGTGGGTTAAGCTTCTGCTTTCGGCTCAGGTCATGATCTCACGGTCCTGGGATTGAGCCCTGCATCGGGCTCTCTACTCAGCAGGGAACCTGCTTCTCCTTCTCCCTCTGCCTGCCACTCTGCCTACTTGTGATCTGTCTCTCTCTCTCTCTCTCTGTCAAATAAATAAATAAAATAAAATAAAAACTACCACCATTTGTTAATTCTCACTCATCTGCCGGTTAAACTGGGGAGATGGTTAATCTCAGCCAGGCTTGGCTGTGCAGTCCTGCCAGTCTCAGCTGGGCTTACTTCTACATCGATAGCCAGCTAAGAACTGAATGGTCCAGCTGAATTTAGCTCTGCTTCACTAGGGTTTCATCCTTCTCCTAGGATTAGCAAGCCAGTCCATCATATCCCTCTCATGGAAAGAGCAGTAGTAAAAGAAAGCAAGTGGAAACACACAAAACTCTTGAGGCCCAGGCTTAAAACTGGAGCACCATCACTTCTGCCTTATTCCATTGCCCAAAGCAAATCACACACTCAAACCCAGATTCCAACACAGGGCAACAGAGTCTGCTATCTGACATATACTGTGTGTCTTCTTAAATTGTCTCCCACAACTAAAGCGTGAATGCTTTAAATACAAGGATGCTGTTTGTCTTAACATTTGACTGGTGAGGAGATTAAGGTATGGAGAGGTCCCATAGATATGAAGTGGCAGAGCCAAGAGTTGAACTAAAAGCCTGGCTCTAAAGTCCATACTATTAATCACTACATTAGATTACCTCCACTAATAAAAGAAATGAAAGTAAATGGATGGGCTAGAAGACTCTGGGCTCTAAATTAGACCTAAATTATAATGGCTTTCCTCCTGAAGGCTGAGTGTCTATAATAAGCATCAAATCACTATGTTTATTATTGGATCAGGTAGAAATACAGATAAGAAGCATTAAGAAAACTGCATTTATTATAAAAGCTAAAAGCATCCATGAAACAATCCTAAAAGGGCATCCTGTCCATCCCTCTGCCTCCAAGCAGGGTACACATCAGCCTTGTTAGGAACACTACAATCAGTTGTGATTTTTAGTCTTCAGAGATTATTGCCACAACCACATCTGGAAAAGCATGTGAGTGTCTCATGATTCAGTCAGTGAGTTTTCTTTGTTAGACCTAAACTGTCCAATTTAATTGCACTCTGACTTGTATCAGCTCTTCTCTGTAAAATTTAGATCAAGGGTTGTGAAGTGGCAGACTATAGGCCAAAACCAGCTTACAGACATATTCTGTTTTGCCTGTCCCAACAAAAACGTTTCAGTAGTTGCCAACATTTAAAAATAGAGATAGTTATATTTAAAAAACAGAGCTCTTGCTGAAATAAGTTGAAATAAGTGAAAGGGTTTACTTACAATCAAAATTATCTAGTCTTTGAAAGTTTGAAGAAAGTCACAAATAAAACCTTGAACTTGATGTTTTCTTTAAGAGATTATGTTGACAACTGATTTCGACTTATTTAAGGAACATAAAACTTTTTTCTATTTATTCTTAGGTCAATTTAACTAAGCTGTAGTTCTATGAATGTAATAATTTAAACTAAGTCTTCAAATGTATTGACAAGAAGTTTTTTATAGTATCCTTTTACTATCATAATGTCTACAGCATCTATAGTTCTATTTCCCTTTTCATTCTTATTATTTATTTGTATCTCCTTTTTTTCCTCTCATATGGGAAAATTTTGCCTGAAGTCTATTTTATTGTTGAGAACCAATTCTTGGTTTAATTTATCTTCTCTATTGTATCTTCATTTGCTGTGTCAATAATTCTATTATTTCTAAATTGCTATATTTCTTTGGGTAGGATATGATAGTTTATTAAATTTTTCACTTTGGAATCTTAGATCATTAATGTTGATCTTTTCTTATAAACATTGAAGCTGTCAATTTCTGTCTTTTTAATTGTACCTTACAACTTTTGATATATTTTATTATTATATTTATCTCTATATAAATATATTTATATATTTATTATTATATTATATTTTGAATATATTATTGTTGAACACTAAACAATTTTAAATTTACATGATTTACCCATGAGTTTGGAGGACTTGGGAAACTGGCACTTCTCATCCATGCCAAACACCCTTCTACTTGACTTCTAATCCAGCAAAGCCTGAAAATATAAAAGCTTCATAGGTCAGATTCTCTTATAGCTAAAAGTGAGTTAAGTTCTTCCACTGGATGCACCTACACATGATTTGAAAGGTGGAACAGAAATAAACATCATCAAAGGCAGTCTTCAAGGATGGCAACACAGGAGGCTCCTGAGCTCCCCCATCCCAGACACAATGAATGAACAACTACATGGGGAGCAATTCCCTCTGAAAGAAATCCAAAAACAACCTGAGCAACTCCTACACATTGGGCAAATGGAAACAACACCACATCAAATGGGTAGGAAGGGCTGACACACACTCTAGCCACCAATGCCACTACAGCACAGTGCCATGCAATCCCAGCTTCCTCTGATGAGTAAAGTGTTTGCACTCCACAGTTACAGCCCCAACTTTAAATATCCCATGTGAAGGAGTCTATTCCTGCTTCCATAAGCCAAAAGGGCTTGCA
Organism: Taxidea taxus jeffersonii; assembly: GCA_003697995.1. Taxonomy (NCBI): domain Eukaryota; kingdom Metazoa; phylum Chordata; class Mammalia; order Carnivora; family Mustelidae; genus Taxidea; species Taxidea taxus. The sequence goes on along the minus strand of RCUC01148749.1, from coordinate 118,600 downwards.
TCCATGAGACCCCCCCAAGACCAGTGTAAGCAAAGTAGCAGATAACAGGCATTAGCACTTGCTAACCCCCTGGGGCTCAGGGCAGAGGCCACATGCAGAAATGGCTATCTCCCAGCCTTTTCCTGAAAGGGGTCTATTTGCATACTTCATTAGCTGTAGTTGAAGTTTAGCATACATCTAGGGACTGTGATTCTCTGGTGAGGGCAGGGAAATCTGTGGACAGCTCCCCTACTTTTACTCTAGGCCACTCCAAGTCACTAGTAGCTCCGTGGAAGGAGTTTGTATACACACATCGTGTCCCAGTTTTTGCTGCTGCCACCTGAAAAACAGCTTCTTGAGTCACCTGGCTCTGAGAGCCAATGGGGCTTGCATTCAGGAATCCCAAAGGACTATAGCAAGAAAGAAGTTCTTAATAAACTCAGGAGAACCTTCTCACAGCGATATGCCCAGGCCCAGTGCAAAGGAACAACCAAAAATGCCTAACTCACAAATCTTTCCTGGAAGGGGCCTACCTACATATTCTCCCAGCTGCTGCCTTAAGGCCGGTCAGGCTTCCAAGTGGCCTAAATCTAGATGCTGACTGAGATCCTCCCCTCTTTAGGACACTGGTAGGTCTTGGCATATCCTCAACTACTGGGAGCCACTAAGAACAAGAAAAGCAGCTTGGACAATCACAAAGATTTGAGAGACACCCAGGAGCCAGGCTCCTTGGTGAGGTTTATTTCCCATACAAGACCACTCTATCAAGAATAAAAGAGGTGGCTATTTTATCTAATGCACAGAAACCAACACTTAGGAGTCCAAGGAAATGAAGGAAAAGAAGGATATCTTCCAAACAAAAGAATAAGATAAAACTCCTGAAACAGATCTTAATGAAATGGAGAGAAGTAATTTACCTGACAAAGAGTTCAAAGTCATGGTCATAAAGATGCTCACCAAAATCTATGCATGAACAGAGCAAAAATTTCAACAAAGAAGACAGTTTAAAAGTACCAAACAGAAATCTAAGAGCTAAAGAACACAATAGCTGAAATGAAAAGTTCAGTAGTAGGTTTAAACAGCAGAACAGATCAAACAAAAAATGGATTAGTGAACTCAAGGACATGGCAGCAAAATTTATCCAAGCAGAGAAACACAAAGAAAAAATGAAAAAGAGGGAAGAGCACTTAATGGACTTTTGGGATACCATGAAAAAAACAAACAAGCAAAAAACAGATCCACATTATGGAAATCCCAGAAAGAGAATTGAGAAAGTAAGATGCAGTCAGATTATTAAAAGAAATAATGGCTGAAATCTTCCCTTGCCTGGGGGGGGGTGGACATCCAGATTCAAACCTGAAGAGTGTAAGATTCATCTCAAAAGAGCCTATCTGAGGGGCTCAGTCAGTGGAGCATGCAACTCTTGATCTCGGAGTTCTGATTACAAGTCCCACACTGGGTATAGAGATCACTTAAAAATAAAATCTAGGGGCCCCTGGGTGGCTCAGTGGGTTAATTATCTGCCTTTGGCTCAGGTCGTGATCTCCGGGTCCTGGGATCAAGCCCACATCGGGTTCTCTGCTCAGCGGAGAGCCTGCTTCCCTCCCCCATTCTCTGCCTCCCTCTCTGCCTACTTGTGATCTCTGTCTGTCAAACAAATAAATAAAATCTTTTTTAAAAATAAAACTAAATAGAATTAAAATAAAATCTAAATAAATAAATAAACAAACTCAACCCAAGATACATTAAATGGTCAGAACTTAGGAGGGAATCTTAAAACCAGTAAAAAGCAAAACAAAACAAATTGTACCGTAGAAGAGTAATCCCATCAGCATATTTTTCATCACAAATTTTGCATGCCAAAAGGGAGTGGGAGGATATATTCAAAGTACTAAAAGAAAGAAAAAAAAAAAAACTGCCAACCAAGTATATTCTGCTTAGCAAAGTTGTCCTTCAGAATTGACGGAGACACAAAGAACTTGAGAAACAAGCAAAAGCTGAAGGCGTTCATCAGCACTAAACTGGCTTTATGAGAAATGTTAAAGGGAACACTCTCAACTGAAACCAAAGGATGCTAACCAGTAACAGGAAAACATATGAAAGTAGAAAAGTCACTGGTAAAGGTAAATAGCTACTTAAATGCAGAATACGCTAATGTTGTAATAATGTAACCTTTATGGTGGTGGGTAAATTGCTCATAACTCCAGTATAAACATTAACAAAAGTATTAAAAATAACTAATTAAATAATTTATCACTAAAGGAAGTCAGCATATAAGAGATGAAAGAAAAAAAAGAAACAGAAAAAAAAAATAGAAAAACAACCAGAAAACAATTAACAAATTGGCAATAAGTACATAACTAGCAATAATTACTTTAAATGTAAATGGACTAAATGCTCCAATCAAAAGATATAGTGACTGGATTTAAAAAAAAGAAATCTATATCCTACCTATAAGAGACTCACATCAGGGGCACCTGGGTGGTTTAGTGGGTTAAGGCCTCTGCCTTCGGCTCGGGTCATGATCCCCGGGTTCTGAGACGGAGCCCCACGGCAGGCTCTCTGCTCAGCGAGGAGCCTGCTTCCCTTCCTCTCTCTCTCTGCCTGCCTCTCTGCCTACTTGTGATTTCTGTCAAATAAATAAATAAATAAATCTTAAAAAAAAGAAAAAAGACTCACATCAGACCTGAAGACATATATGGACTGAAGGCAAAGCAAAGGAAAGATATATTCCATGCAAATAGAAGTGAGAAGAAGGCGCCTGGGTGGCTCAATGGGTTAAAGCCTCTGCCTTCGGCTCAGGTCGTGATCCCAGGGTTCTGGGATCAAGCCTCAAGTTGGGCTCTCTGCTCAGCAGGGAGCCTGCTTCCCTTCCTCTCTCTCTGCCTGCCTCTCTGCCTACTTGTGATCTCTGTCTGTCAAATAAGTAAATAAAATCTTAAAAAAAAAAAGTGAGGAAAAAAACCCAGGGTAGCAATACTTATCAGGCAAAATAAACATTAAAACAGACATTAATGAAAGATAAAGAAGATAATGATAAAGGGATCAATCCAACAAAAGAATATAACAATTATAAACATCCATGCACCCAACATAAGAGCACCTAAGGTACAAAGCAAATATTCACAAAGGAGAGATTGACAGTAATACAGTAACAGTAGGGGATTTTAACACCCTATTTCCATCACTGAATAGATCATCCAGCCAGAAAAATCAACAAGGAAACAGTGACTGAATGACACATTAGACCAGATGGACCTACCAGATATATACAGAACATTCAATCCAAAAACAGCAGAAAACACATACTCTACAAGTGCACATACACATAGGATAAATCACATAATAGGCCACACAAATCTCAATAAATTTAAGACTGAAATCTTTTTAAGATTTTATTTATTTATCAGAGCAAGAGAGAGAAAGAGAGGGAGAGAGGGAGCGTGCACAAGCAGGCAGAGTGGCAGGCAGAGGCAGAGAGAGAAGCAGGCTCCCTGCCGAGCAAGGAGTCCAATGTGGGACTCTATCTCAGGACCCTGGGATCATGACCAGAGCCAAAGGCAGCAGCTTAACCGACTGAGCCACCCAGGTGTCCCAAGACTGAAATCTTACCAAGCATTTTTTCCAACCATCAGGGTATGAAACCAAAAATTGCAAGGAAAAAAAAAACTGGAAAAAACACAAACACATGGAGATTAAACAACATGCGGCTAAACATCCAATTGGTCAATTAATAAATCAAATAGAAATTTTTAAAAAATACCTGGAGATAAATGAAAATAAAAACACAACATTCTGAAATATTTGGCATGCAGCAAAAACAGTTCTAAGAGTTTACCTCAAGAAAAAGAGAAATCTCAAACAAGCCAACCTTACACCTAATGGAACTAGAAAAAGAACAAAGCCCAAATACAGGAGGAAATAAAGATCAGAGCAGAAATAAATGAAATAAAGATTAAAAAAATAGAAAAAAATCAGTGAGCCAAGAGCTGATTCTTTGAAACAAAATTGATAAACATTTAGCCACACTCCTCAAGTTAACAAAAAGAAACTCAAAATCAGATGGAAAAAGAGAAGTTAGAATGGACACCACAGAAATACAAAGGATTATCAGATACTACTACAAACACTTAGACATGAACAAAAATCTAGAAGAAATTGATAAATTCTTAGGAGCATACAAATTTCCAAGACTGAATCAGGAACAGAAAATATGAACAGAACAATCACTAGTAATGATATTGAATCAGTAATCAAAAACTCCTAAATTTGCATTAGTCCAAGACCAAACACCTTCACAAGGGAATTCTACCAAAAATGTAAAGAAGAATTAATACCTATCCTTCTAAAACTATTCCCCAAAAGTTGAAGACAAGGAATGGTTCCAAATTGCTTCTCTGAGGCCAACATTACCCTGATATCAAATCCAGACAAAACCCTGAAAAAAGAAAAAGAAAGAAAATTACAGGCCAGTATCCCTGATGAACAAAGATATAAAAATTCTCAACAAAATATAAGCAAACTGAATTCAACAATAAAGGATCATTCACCACAATCAAACAACATTTATTCCAGCATAGCAAGGATGGTTCATATCCAAGAAAACAATCAAAGTGATACACCACATTAACAAAATCAAAGCTAAAAATCTTCAGTTCATCTCAGTAGATGCAGAAAAAGTACTTGACAATAATCAACATCCATTCATGAAAAAAAAAAAAACCTCTCAACAAAGTGGACACAGAAGAAATACATCTCATGATGTCAAAGGGCTCATATGACAAGCTCACAGCTATCTCATATCTCATATTTAACAATGAGGAGGTGAGAGCTTTCACTCTAAGATTAAGAACAAAACAAGGATGTCCATTCTCATCACTGTTATTCAACATTGCACTAGAGGCCTATTCACAGCAATCAGACAAGAAATAAAAGGCATTCAAAAAAAAAAGTCATCCAAAATGGTAACAAGTACTTTAAAAGAAGCAAAACTATTATTTACACATGACATGCCATATATAGAAAACCCTAAAAACTCTACCAAAAAAAAAAAAATTAGAACAAATGAATTCAGTAAACTTTCAGGATACAAAAGTCAATATACAAAATCAGTTGCTTGTATACAGCAATAACTACTAGAAAAAGAAGGACACAATCCCATTTACAACAAGAACAAAAAACCTAGGAATATATTTAACCAAGGAGGTGAAAGACCTGTCCTCTGAAATCTGTAAGACAATGCTGAAATATACTGAAGACACAAATGAATGGAAAGATACTCCATGTTCATCGGTTAGAAGAATGAATACTGTTAAAATGTCCATTCTACCCAAAGCCATTTGGAGATACAATACAATGCAATCCCTATCAAAGGGAGAGGAAGAGGAAAAGAATCTCAAGCAGACTCCCCTCTGAGTGGGGAGCCCAAAGAAGGTCAATCTCACCACCTTGAGACTGTGACTTGAACCGAAAACAAGGGTGGGATGCTTAACCAACTGAGCCACCCAGGAGCCCCTTGAGAAGAATTCTGAGAAATATTCTGAGTATAGAATTCTAGTTTGAATTTTCTACTAATTGAAGCTATTATGCCATTGCCTTTGGGCTTCCATTTTTGCTGTTAAGAATCCAGCTTCTCGGGGCGCCTGGGTGGCTCAGTGGGTTAAAGCCTCTGCCTTCGGCTCAGGTCATGATCCCAAGGTCCTGGGATCGAGCCCCACATCGGGCTCTCTGCTCAGCGGGGAGCCTGCTTCCTCCTCTCTCTGCCTGCCTCTCTGCCTACTTGTGATCTCTCTCTGTCAAATAAATAAATAAAATCTTAAAAAAAAAAAAAAAAAGAATCCAGCTTCTCATGGGATGCCTGGTTGGCTCAGTAGGTTAAGCCTCTACCTTCAGCTCAGGACATGATCTGAGGGTCCTGGGTTCAAGCCCCCCATCAAGCCCTGCATCAGGCTCTCTGCTCAGCAGGGAGCCTGCTCCCCTCACCCCTGCCCTCTGCCTGCCTCTCTGCCTCCTTGTGATCTGTGTCAAATAAATAAATAAATAAATAAATATTTTCTTAAAAAGAATCCAGCTTCTCTAATTGCTGTTCCTTTTTAATATAGCTATTTTTTCTTTGTATTAGTGTTGTATGGTTTGCCTCTGATGTATCTTGATAAGTTTCTGTTTGTCTGTGCTAGTGGAGATTTCTGGGCTTCCTGAAATGAGGATTGGTTGCTTCCATCAGATTTGGAAAACTCTCAGCCATTGTCTCTGAAAGTTGCCCTCATTGACTTATCTCCCTTCTAAATTCTGGCTAGAGGATCTGGTAGATCGTCTCTCCAAGTCTTACCTCTCACATTTCTTCTGTTTTTGTCCCTCTGATCTGCATTATGGATAATTTCTTTGAATTTATATTCTAGTTCCCTATTTCTTTCTTCAGCTTCACCTAAAATCTGATATCTAAACCATCCTTGGGATTTTTATGTTCAATTAATACTTTTTATTGCTAGAAATTCCATTTCTTCAAATTTACTTGGACGTTCCTTAACAGTCTTTTCCAATCATTTTTTTTAAAGATTTTATTTATTTATTTGACAGAGAGAGATCACAAGTAGGCAGAGAGGCAAGCAGAGAGAGAGGAAGGGAAGCAGGCTCTCTGCTGAGCAGAGAGCCCGATGGGTGGCTGGATCCTAGGACCCTGGGATCATGACCCGAACTGAAGGCAGAGACTTTAACCGAGCCACCCAGGTGCCCCTCCAATCATATTTTTAAGCTTTTCTTCGAACTTTTTATCTTTAGGTCGGATAATTCCAGTATCTAACATCTTTAGGGTCTGTTTCTGTTATCTTTTTTTCAACTCGGTCTCAGCCTTGTGCCTCATCCCCCACCCCCAACTTTAAAATTTTTTATCTGAAACTACTCACTCATTCGCAAGTGAAGAAATTCCTACAGACAGTCTTTGAAGCTGTTGCTGAGGTTGCATTCCATCAGAAAATGTTTCAGCTGTTTCCCTGGAAGTACCATGAACTGAGAACGGTTTGAGTATCTCTAAACTTAATTATTTGTTTGAGTTTTTTTTGAACCACACAGGTTACATAAATTTGAACAACTAAGAGAGCCAGCTTGTCACTGCAAATTCTCAGGGGAGATTTTTATTCCCTTCCAGCTGCTGTCAAGCTTGCAATAATCAAGTCTCCTTGCTGTCCTCTGCAGCACATCAGGTTTATTTCTTGCTCAAGCTTACCTGCAGATTGCAGTCTGTGGGATCCCCATCCTAATGCAGAATGGTCTCCTGATAGACTTTCACCTTTGGGCATGGCCTAGTCTTATCCCCTCTCCCCTAAGCTTCCTGCAGCTATCAAAGAGGAAGCTCATGGTCTCCACACTTCAGCAGAAACCGTCTGTGCAGAAGCCAGCTTTGTCATTATAAGGTTCCTACTTTCTTTTTTCCTTTTTTGAACTCTGCATATCTTAGAGAAGCTTAACAACACATTCTTACAACCTTTACCTAGCGTTTTGGTGTTTTTCAAATGGAAGATCAGATGATCCAGTCTGCCAGATGAACAGAAACAGCCATCCTACTCCCCAGAGGGGGTCGCCAGGAAGGATAAGAGCCCTTTGATTCTGGGTCTTACAAGTGTCCAATGCCAGAACAAGTGGGCCAATGTCTCCGGGGCCAGCTTGGGCTCTGTGAAATCCTGAGAAAGCAGACTTCTAAGGGGTCAGGCTTAGGACGGTTTCAGTATCCCAGGATTGCATAGGATATTGGCATTACTTTTCTCTAGAGAACTCCTGCCATGGGAAATCATCTCCTTACAGATGTAGTCTAATAAATGAAATGAAAAGGAAACGATAGTTTTAGATGTCACCATTTCTCAAAGCCCAGTGAATTAGTAGATCTAGACATTGAGAATCAATGGCTGCAAACATCACAGTCAGAGGTTATGAGATAAAAGAAACCTCATCACCTAGCATCTTGCCAAAAGGCTCAAACCAAGTGTGTTTCAGTTTTCAGTCTGCAGGAGACACAGGGGAACACAAGAGATGACATGCACATGCACGCAAAATCACAAGATCCAAATCACAGGTCAAGTTGCCCACGTCAAGTAGCCCTGGGCTACTCAACAAATGTTAAGTAAAATAAAAGGATGGAGGGAGCACCTGTAGAGTGACTTGAAGGAAATATCAATCATTTTTAAGAGGCTGGGCAAGGGGGATACTGCCAAACTACAGTATCTAAAATAACACCCTTAGATGTTCACTTTTCTGTAGTTTTCATATCTGGTATTATTCTACAATTTAAAAGGAAAAAGGCAGGGGAAAAAATGATTCATCCCTCAGATATTGTACCAGTCTTTATTGATCCAGTTTCACATGAAGCATTTAATAGATCTTGGTATCAGTCTCCAAGAAGCCCAAGGAAATCACATACCACTCTTTTTACTAACATGAGTACAGATCTATACATATATATGTCTTTAATACTTGTGTATACACACACACACACACACACACACACACAGAGTAACAGTAAGTAACTTCCAACAGTATCACAATATAGAATAAAGGGGGGAAAAAACTAAATTCCTACCTACCTTCCCCAGCTTTCTCATGCCAAGCCTCGTATGCTCTCATCTCTGCACACATTCAACCATTCCCTGATCCCAAGTGCCATCTCTCTCTTCTTCCCTCCATTCTAGACCTTGTTCCTGTTCTTCCTTTGATGGAATACTCAGCCTTCCTCACAGCCAGCTGCATTCTCTGCTTTTTGGAGGCCTTCCCTGATGGCTAACTGAATCAGAGCTCGCTCTCATCAGAGCCCCATCACTATCTGCTACTCTCTTTGTATGGTTTACCTTAATCCATCTTATTTTATAATTACTTCCCTTCCCATCCTCAATGATAGGATTATAAACTCACTACAGAGGAAAAACTGTCTAACTTGTTCTATGCATAAAGGATGAGCACAATATTTTAGTGTACTCATCAATAGGCATCCCCCCACCCCACCCCACTCCACTGCCTTAAGTACAAGAAATGTCTTTTCTTTCTTGGTTAATAATTAAGTTGACTTAACTACCTTCATCGGTTGCTCTTTACTATTGCTATGTTGCTCATTCTGTGATAATACATTATTGATTGTAACTTGGGATTCAGTTACAAGTCACTGAAGTCTGCAACATGCTTGTCAGATTCTCTGCGAGTATCCAGAATTGGCCAAGAGCCCTAGAATGCTCCGACGGTACATTCTAGTAGTGCTGGCAGCACCATTCCATCAGAGGGCAGCAGAGAGCCAAGGGAAGGGACGCAACCTGCAGCGGGGCTCCAAGATGCATTTCTGGACTAAGTCAGGACAGGTGGACCTGGGAAAATCTCTCATTTCAGCAGGTTTCCAGAGTTAGAGACTAAGCAAAGCTAGTATGCTCCACAAGCCTCTTGGATCCCAGAGAGACCACAGCCCTGGTGGGATCTGCACTTGTCTAAAGTTTAGACTGCAGGGGTTGGAGGTAGGGAGTAAGAGGGCTCCATTTCCTTTTATGAATTATCCAGAAGCAACCTTTCTCCTGACACAAAACCAGCCTCCTGGAAAACCACCTTATTGCTGAATGCTGCTTCCCACCAGGAATTCCCAGAGGCAATTTCCCCTTTGTTCTCTGAGAACAGGGCCAGTTTTTGAGGCAGCTGTGGGTTCTTTTCTGTAAGCTGCCCCCACCTTAACTAATTGTAGTCAACAGGTCCTTTCTAGTGAGAAACTGACCCACTCGGTTTTTTTTTTTATTTTTTGTTTTTTAAGATTTTATTTATTTATTAGTTAGAGAGAGAGAGGCAGGCAGAGGCAGAGGGAGAAGCAGCCTCACTGCTGAGCAAGGAGCCCGATGTGGGACTCCATCCCAGGACGCCGGGATCATGACCTGAGTCGAAGGCAGCCGCTTAACCAACTGAGCCACCCAGGCGTCCCCCCACTCAGGTTTTGGAAGACCATTCTTGCTTCAGGCCCAGCTAGCAAATTAGCACAAATTTTATTTCCAACTTTAAAGAGTACGTGTTTGAAAAGAAAATTCCATGACATTTTTACTCAAAGCATTTGTCTTACAAAAAGCCCATCTCTGGCCACTGGGGGGTCTCTGGGTCTCACTGCTCATGGACCTCCTCATCCTCAGAAGGGTACAGGGTTCCCTCCGAAAACTCCAATGCCAAGCATGTCCGTGACTTTAGTGACTACTAAAAGAACCCCAGTGGGCCCAGCCATACAGGGACAGAGGGAAATACGGGGGATGACATGAACCTTCTGCTCCGGGGCTCGGTTCCAGGGGTCAGCTGTAATGAGACAGCTGTGCACTCCCCGAGAGCTGCGGATCTGCTACGCTGAGCCCTCACAGTGAACTGGAGAAGAACCCGGCCAACCAACTGCAGCAAGAGAACCATCTTGGTCGGTGAGCAGACCTTCCCATAGGAGTGTTTACAGCACCTTTGGTTTTCCAGTTTTTCAAAAATCCAGTCTGATCCTGAAATCCTTGAAGCACGTATAAAATTATGAACTTCACAGCAAAAAAAAAAAAGTAGAGCTTTTAGACAGATTGCTTGTTGCCTGCCCACAATCCTTTCTTTTTTTTTTTAGTAGCAGAACTCTTAAGCAATGTGCCAGATTCTGTATAGATATACACATAAATGAGTAAATACATAAACATATAAATACACATATAAAGAGAAGAAAAATAAACCATATTTAGAGCCTCTTGGGCAGACTGGGTGACACCAAAGAGGAGGGCAAGCCTTGGGTGAGGCTTCTTGGAAGACACATCACCACTTTTCCTCCAACTGCAGCTGAAACAAGGATGGACGGCTGAAGGTCCAGCCATGGTCTTGTGAGCTCACTGCCAAGAGTTGCCCACCAGGAGTGGCAGGGCAGAGACTGGAGGACCCTGGGTACTACCAGCCTTCAGGAGCCGCCATACCAGCTCCGGACTCCTCCCTCCTTCTGGTGCTTGAGAGAATAAATAATACTAAATAAATACTTTTCTTCAGGCACTGACATTGATCCCCATAATAGGGAGGGGCCAACCCTGACCAAGACTAGGTCACTGTGAGACACTGACGAAAATCAGAAAGAAAAATGCCCTCTTGTCTCTCTCCAATCCAGACAGAGCTCTTGTGATTTTTCCCCCCATATTGCTATGGAAAGAACCTCAGCCCGAACCTTTGAGTTGGGGGGCCAAGGGAATCCTTTGGGTATGTCCCCAAACTAGAGAGAACCTCATATTTTAGCAACCGGTTAGTGACCAACATATGGAGGGTTACATGTTACAGGTGTATAAATACATGATACTTATTAGGTGTATGAGTGGCAATTGATCATAAATGCTGATTCTAATGGTAATTCATGAATTCACTTCCCTCCCCCTATTCCCAGCTAGTTAGGTTAAAAGAGACAATCCCAGTGATGTTCCTTTTTTAAAATTCTGATTACAAAATACAAAAACTCCTTTAACAAAAATTTGCAGATAAACACAGAAAATAGACATTTTTTTAAAAACAACAATTCTACCCCAAAACAAGTACTTTGAATCCCATGGAAGTAACCACCCAGGTCCTTTGCAACAGTCATCTACACACACATGTATTTATTATTAGATGGGATCATACTATAGGTACAGTTATGCAACTGTCATTGCAACCTCTTTAGAACACATCGCAGACATCTTTCCATTTCAATATAACAAGGGTGGCCTGCCCCTGTCCAGCTCCACACAGGTACTAGACCTAAGACTGCATCCCCACTTCTGTTTCTAGAAAGGCTTTTGAGGTGGTGGTGCGATTCGGAGGGGTCTTGTGGCCAGGACAGCAGAACCACTTCTCTACACTGCTATCAGCTGGCATGGCTTGGGGCAGAGGCAGGTTGGCTGGCTGCCCCTAGGGGTGCAGACTAGCCTGACACCAACTCTCTCCTGAGGGTCCCCCATCCCAACCCCTCAACTTTCCCAAGACCACGTGGCTCTACTCTTCTCCAGACCTTTGCCCCATCCAGTGTGCTCTGGAGGTTCCTCCCTGTCTGGGCGTTTCCAGGCTACTAGAGGCATCAACTCTTGGCTTCACTACACTGGGCTTTTTCATTTTGGTTGCTCAGCTAATAAACCATAGGTTTCTCCCTACTCTCCTTGGGGCAATGTGCACACACCCTTGACCTGAGAAAGGTCCACGGGGTGGTAAAAAGCCCTCTGCACCAGCAAATAGGCAAAGGCAGATTTTAAACTGCTGTGGAATAGATCTGGGCATGATTCTGACTCTCCCCAGTCGTAGTATCTGGGACCTCGAAAATGTTAGGTTCAAAGAACTATAAGAGTTGAGTATGTGATTTTCAGCCAAGGACACAAATAAATAGTTTTCCCCTCACATTGTTGAGGGGCAGGTGACAATATCAGGAACACCCTGTAGAGTTTGCAAGGCGTAAAGCCTCCTGCATCTCAGAAAAGCAAAAGGAATGTTGTTTTTGTCATTCTCCTTGGTGAGTCTCAAAGCCCTTGGAGGGAAGAGGAATTCCTCCCAAGAATAATAATGGCTAACATTTACCAAGCACTTATTCGATGCCAGGCCCCTTTCACCTACGAACTCCATCGTTTAAGCCCTGTCAACACCCACGATGTGGTGGTAATAGCCCATTTTACTGATAAGGAAATTGAGGCCAGGGAGGTTCACTTACTTGCCCAGAGACCATGGCTGGTAAGTGATATAGGATAGTAAATGATACACCCTAAAACTGAACCCAAAGATCAAACTCCAGTGTTCATTCTCTCTCCAGGATGCAGTCCCCAAAGGAAGAGTCAAAACAGCCACTCGGTCACCCATTTCCAAATATCAGGTGATTTCTCTTAGAAAAGTCATAAGCTATTTCAGATTCAATTGCTACATTTCAGGCTATTCCAAAAAACAGAATGTAACAAATATAGGGATTCCAAATATCAGACTTCCATGGGATCAAATAAGATTTTAAGCCACGGATGGGAAAGCCCCTAGGAAGGACCAAATGGGAAGTTGGCAAGTCACTTCCAAGAACACAGCCCCAAAAAGAATCCTAGCTCCATGCTACAGAGAAGCTCCAGGTTTGAGTCAGTCCTTACACAAAGTGTCAAAATCTTAGTCAAGTCTTTCTTGAAGTAATACAGAGGAAAATTTGCACAGTTGGATGTCAACACTGTACAAAGCTACAATAAGAAAATGTGTTGGTCCGACGATAGCAAAATAGACCAGTGGACAGAATGGCCATCTACACACGCCCACACATAGGGGCCCTTGGGTGCAGGTAGCACTGTGGACACTCAGGAAAGGACACTCTTTTTAATAGTTTTGTGGGGAAGAAATGAAACCTGGCCTATGCCACACACCATACACAGAAACCCTTCCAGGAGGATTTTATCCCCTTCCGTTGCCTGTCATAACTGGGTCTAATCTACAAGAAATTGTTTTTGGACCCCAGTTCAGGAAAGTTTCCTGTAATAAGTCACAGAAACATTGGATAAATCAGATATTAAATTTAGAAACTTCTACTCAAAGCATCTTCACGAGAGTAAAAAGGCAAACAACAAAGTGGGAGAACACATTTCCACACATATCTAGAATAAAAAACTACAAATCAATAAGAAAAAGAGACAACAGTAGAAAAATGGGCAAGCTACTTGAATATGCACATTAGAGAAGAAATCTAAATGGCAAGTATATGAAAAGTGCTCAATCTCATTAGAAATCTAACAGACAGGAATTAAAACAACAAGAAGGCTCAGCTAATGAGTCCATTAGCCCTAACTTCCAGTTTACAGGAAATAAAAGAGACCAGGTGAAACACCAAGAAGACAGAGCAGACAAATGCAGAATGAGAGCCTTTGAGACGGTCAGGATCATAAAAACAAGAGAGGAAAAATACATGCAAATGTGATGTATAAACTGTGAGCGGGTCCAGATTTCAAAAACCTTAGCCATAAAAGACAATTTTGGGTCAACTTGGGAAATTTGACTATGGATTAAAAATTATATATTAATTTTCTTGAATAGTGTGATTAAATAGTAAAATATCCCTCTTCTTAGTAGAGTTATGTTGAAATATTTAAAAGTGTCCTCACAACTGCTGTTTTCATGTAATTCACACCCACAAAACAGATGATAGATATGGAAAAAGAGCAAATATGCCAAAGTGTTAATAATTATTGACTTAGTGGTAGGTATATGGGTATTCTTTTATTCTTTATGTTTCAAGGTTTTTTTAAGATTTTATTTATTTGAGAGAGAAATCATAAGCTGGGGGTGGGGGGCAGAGAGCCTGACACAAAGTTCCCTCCTAGTCTTATATTTTAAAAAGTTAAAGTATACATTACAGTTAATATATTTTTCTATATGGGTGTTAGAATTCACAAGAGTTAAAATAAATGTCAAAGACAGGGGCACCTGGGTGGCTCAGTGGGTTAAGCCTCTGCCTTCGGCTCAGGTCATGATCCCAGCGTCCTGGGGTCGAGCCCCGCATGGGGCTCTCTGCTCATTGGGGAGCCTGCTTCCCCCTCTCTCTCTGCCTGCCTCTCTGTCTACTTGTCATCGCTCTCTGTGTGTCAATTAAATAAGTAAAATCTTTAAAAATTAAAAAATACATGTCAAAGACAATCTGCAGGAAAAAATAAAAATCTGGTCTGAAATCCCTCATTGTCATCAGGGAGGACTCCTTTCCACCATGTTTGCCTGGGAGAAGAAGTTCTTTGAAATGAAATAGTAGGTTTAAGCCTCTGTGGATTTCCACTGGCCTTGCTGCAAAGGGATTGGGACTTTTCACTAGACCCTGAGCTCCAGTGTCCATGAAATAAGCTGAAGTATTTGTTTCTTTCTGGAAACGTGCCCATCCTACCAGAGAGGGAATTCGTATTCTCCCAGCCTGTAAACTACCTGAAGGAGGGCGAAAAATCTCCTGTCCTTGCTATACCCAGGACCTAGACTCCAAGGCAGAACATACATAAAGGACATTACAACGAGGGGTGAGGTAGGAGGGTTCAGAGCACAGTTGTCCTGTCTTGACACTGAGACTTGGGGGTAGGGCAACTGACCCAGGGACACAGAAAAAAAAAAACAAAACAAAAAACAGCAACAACAGTTCTGGACCTCAGCCCAGGCCAGAAGCATCATTCCATGCTCCTAGAAGGAAAGTTTCTCCTGTTTCCCCTCCCTTAGAGCTTTTCCTTAATTTTCTCATTCCGTCAGTAAGGAATTTCATTCAGGTATGAGTAATAGAATCCAAGAGAGCAAGGTGAGGTTTTCATTTTCTCTCATCTACCAATGAATTTCAAGGTGGATAGTTGCTAGTGTTGATTCAGTGATTGGGAGGGGGTGGGGAGGTGACAGGGTAGAAGCCTGAGACTTCCGGATTCTCTTGGTCTTTTCCTGGTGGTCCCAAATCAGAGCCAGCATTAGGATGGACACGTGGCCCTCTTGTGCAAAGTACAAAAAGACAATCTCCAGAGCAAGTGAAGTCCAACAGGACTCACTCGGCCCCTGGGCGAACAATTTATTAAAAGACATCGCCACCAACAAAATCTAGATTTTATAGTGGTGTCTACATACAAACTGGAGTCAGGACATCTCAAATGAACCTCTGGAGGTTTTCCACATAGTACTGAAGTCTCAGTTATAGAAAGCCTGGGACCCGAGTTCTGCAGTAAAAACCACCACCCCAAACCCATACTGCTGGAAATTAAATAGAGCCCCACCTAGCGGCACCACCCCGGCAGTGCATCCAATGGGCTCAGTTCACTTGCAAGTTAGGTAGAAGGGGTTGTATAGTTAGTGTCCTGGCAGAGGCAAGTGCTGAGCCATTCAGACACAAGTTCAATGCCATGGCAGTTTCAGTGCCTGGGGACATAGACCTAGGCTATCCAGGCCCCAGGCTACAAAAATGTTCGCTCTACCGTGGCGAACTTTTAAGCTCCAGTTAGCTTGCTCTCAGAACTAAGGGAGAGAAAATTGCTTGCACCTAAACACACTTCCCCAGCTGACAGGAATAAGTGAGAAAGGGAGTGGTTTTCATCACCAACAGGTGGAGATGAGAGCTAAACTGGGGAAGGGAGAGAACACAGCAGGTGAGCATTTGAATCGGGGTTAATAATTACAATTGACAGCGGGCCCAAGCCCTCAAGGGAGGAGATCTGGGTAAGAACAGGTGCAGCAACTACATTTATAAAGCATGAGTCAAACCCCTGCATTTCCAGCTGCCAGATCACGGTCTACACAATTGGCAAACTTGGAGAAAGGCACATTATTTTCTCGCCTAGATCCACACCAATCCCCAAAATGGGGTTTTACATTTATGGAAACCAAATGTCCACCGCTTTTGTACTTAGATTTGACCCCACTTTCAAGCTAGTAAGTTGGCCGGGATAGGTCAGAGACGAGAGATTTTACTACTCACAGCGCAGCCCCCGGCAGGAACATCCGCGTCTGCGTGGGTCCTCCCCACCCCAAGTGTCACGCAAGCAGCCAGGCAGCATCACCCAGAAGGACACCCCGCACCCCGCGTGTAAGCACCACAGCGCAAGTACACTGAGCTCGGGGGCTCCCACTGCTTTTTTTTTTTTTTTTAAAGATTTTATTTATTTGACAGAGATCACAAGTAGGCAGAGAGGCAGAGAGAGAGAGGAGGAAGCAGGCTGTCCGAGGAGCAGAGAGCCCGATGCGGGGCTCAATCCCACGACCCTGGGATCATGACCCGAGCCTAAGGCAGCGGCTTTAACCCGCTGAGCCACCCAGGCGCCCCTCCCACTGCTTTTATAGCAAGCAAGCCTGCTCTTTGTCCGGCGGAGACAGCAGCTCGTCTCCCGAAGTTATCTGCCGCATCAGCAACCCTGACGCATGCTCCCCAGCATAGAGCCATGAGGATTCTGCCTTTTTGACACCCACACAGGGCATCTAGGAGCTCTCTCTCCCAACAGGGACCACCTCTGTGGCTAGAAAGCCAAAACCGCCTGATTTAATGGCTCCACAGAACCTTCTGGAATGGGAAAGCACCGGTTCCCACCAAAAGGGCCGCAGACATAAAAACGAAGACCCAAGAAGGAAAGCGCAGGTGGTCGACCTTGAACTCAGTGGAGCCCGGCATCCGCGGGACCGCAGCACTCACGTGCGCGCTCCCCAGCCCTCCATCGGGAAACGCAGCACCCCTGCACCGGCTCCAGCTCTGCTCACATCTTCCCTGCGAAGCTGTGGGGACGCCTCACTGCTGCGCGGCCAGCATCTCAGGGTGCCTGCCACGTGCCAGGGCTTCTAGCAGGCCCTGAGCCGAAGGCGCCGACGGGACCAGACCCGGCCCTCGTGGCCCGGGCTCTGCAGACCTGCTGGGAGCTGGTGAAGGCCGTTTTAATCTCCCCTCCCTGCTCTGCGCGGGCTGTGGGTGTGGGAGGGGGGGCTCGGCACTGGCGCAAGGGGGCGGGCCCGGGCGGCCGGGGGCGGGGTCTAGCCGCCGGCTCCTCCCCGAACCCTGCTCAGACCCCCACGAAGGGCTCGGCTGCTCCCTCACCGTTTGTGACAGTCGTGGGACCTGACGGGGTGGGGGGAGGGTCACTTGATTAAGCTTCAGACTCAACCACCTCTGTGTACTTCAACACTCAGAATTTCAGAACATCATTACCCCCTCGTTCTGCCTGCCTCTTCTCTTCCCCTCCTTTGGAAGCTCCCACTCCTTTTCTCGCTTCCTGCTTTCAAATGCCGAAGCCAAAGCAGAAGGGATAAGGGAGTGTCCTTAGAGTTGGCAATTGTTAGGATCAGCAGAAACGAAGCCATTTCGGTTCCTGCCCCATCAGCCACCTCAAACCTGAAATTTAAAAAAAAAAAAAAAAAATCCTCTTAAAAAGTTCAAACATCTCGACACGGATTCCCATGCCCCTTTGATGATGTGCGGCAATTGGTGTCAACCATGTGCAGAAGCACACACATCCACCTGGGGGCAAGTCCCAGAGGGGCCGATGGGGGAGTGGACGCTGCTGACCGTACCGGGCAGGACAGTTTCATCCACACCTGCTTCTCTGCACCCTTGTGGCCGATGGATTAGATATCTAACACAACTAGCAAAGATTAGATAGCCAGGAAAGAAAGCAAGGCCTAACTTGGCCTCCTTAGCACAGAGAACTATTCTCCAAACACTAGCTTAAGTGTAGAGCAGGGATGGCAAACAAGTTTTACCTTTCATTCCCAACACTGAAAAATCAATACTGGCCGCCCAGAGCCTGGGTTGCGTTTCATATTTGTGAAAGGTCAGATGAGTATTTTAGACGTTGGGGACAGTAATAGTCTCTATGGCAGTTACTCAGCTCTGCCACTGGATTATGAAAGCAGCCATGGACAATACATAAACAAGTGAGTTGTGGCTGTGTCCCAATAAAACTTTATTTATAAAAACAGGCAGCAGGGACGCCTGGGTGGCTCAGGTGGTTAAGCGGCTGCCTTCGGCTCAGGTCATGATCCCAGCATCCTGGGTTCGAGTCCCACATCGGGCTCCTTGCTCAGCAGGGAGCCTGCTTCTCCCTCTGCCTCTGCCTGCCGCTCTGTCTGCCTATGCTCACTCTCTCTGACAAATAAATAAATAAAATATTAAAAAAAAAAAAACAGGCAGCAGGCCTGAGCATGTGTATAATATAATCCTTTGAGATATGAGCGGGGGGAGCCACATTAGAATTTCTCTCATGTTTATCTTATCTGCTTTTATTTTGGACTATTGATCTTGTCTACCCCACCATGAATCCATGGAATTTGCAACAAGTCCATCCATACATGCTGATCAGAGGTCAGGTTTACAAACCTCTAAAAAAGGTTATCACAGAGCATGTGCCCTTGAGTGGCAATATCTGTCATTGACTCTCCCTGCTGGTCTGATCTGGGCTATGTATGTCTCCTAGGAACTCTCCTGGGAGGAGAACAGAAGCCCCTAATTACTTACAGGCAGGTTTTGGGGGGTCTATGGTGGACTTGCCATGCCAGAGGAGTCTTAGACTCATAATTCTATCTTGAATCTGATCAGCGGCTCAGCTATTGGTCAAAACCCAATGAAATGGAGCACCCCCATCCCTGCACCACGTGTGTGCACGTGCATGCACACACACACACACACACACACCATTCACAAGAACACTGAACAAATTGTGCTCTCCTGGCCTCTGGTGGTCTACCTCTCCCTTGATTATTCAGGCCTGCCATGTATGGGTGGTCAAGCTTTACACTGCAAGAGTGTCATACCTAGAGAGGCATCATTGACATTGTATGCATGTGAGACTTATTGCGACAATATTCTTGTATATAGTAGCATCATGTTCTAAAAATCAGTCCATTATGAGAATTTCTGAGCAATGGATGTAAAACATCAAGGAATGGGTGCCTTTTTAATTCCACAAAGGTTAGCCGCAGCCACAGCTATATGACACCTGTAAAGAATGAAAAAGAAGGAAAATACACACAATACAATAGATTCACACTCTTCTGAGGCAGAGTTGTCTTATGAGCACCCTTTACAGTTTGGGGAGACTTTTCAGTGACCCAGCATTTGAACACTGAAGCGTTAGAACAAAGCTTTAAGAGTGAGCGTCTGGGGCACCCGAGTGGCTCAGTGGGTTAAAGCCTCTGCCTTCAGCTCAGGTAATGATCTCAGGGTCCTGGGATAGAGCCCCGCATCGGGCTCCTTGCTCGGCGGGAAGCCTGCTTTTCCCCCCACCCCCGCCACCTCTCTGCCTACTTGTGATCTCTGTCAAATAAATAAATGAAATCTAAAAAAAAAAAAAAAAAAGAGTGAGAGTCTGAAGCTGGTGGCCTACCCTCAAATAGTTCAATCTACTCATGATGGAGGTAAAGGAGCAAAGGGACAGAAATTATTTCTTTCCCCATCCCACCTGCTCTCCCTTTCACACAGAGAAGAGGAGCTGAAAGATGAAGTCAAAGCAGAGAGATGTGTTTTGTTGTTAACCCACAAAGAAGCAAGTGATGAAGTAAGACTCCTTAAAGAAGAGCCGGCTATTTGTCTCCTGGCTTCCCAGTATTCATTCCCCTTTCTCCTGGTAATAGCTCCCCACTTTCCCTTTGCGAAATAAGTTCTGCTCCATTGTGCAAAGTCTCTGGAATTGCCCAACAGAACAACTTGCCTTCTACTGGCCAAAGGGATGGTCCTATGATTCAAACTAGGCCAGATGTGCTCTCTCACTCTCTCTCTTGCTCTCTCTCCCCCTCTCTGTGATGATTAATTTAATGTGTCTACTGGGCAATGGGATGCCTAGCTATTTGGTCAAAAATTATTCTGGAATTTTCTGCAAAGGCAATTTTGGATGAGATTAACATTTTAATCACATGTGGTTGGTGCTTGCCCAATCTGTTGAAGGTCTGAATCTAGCAAAAAGACCAACCCTCCCCTGAGTAGGGGAGAATTATCCAGCAGACTGCCTTTGGGCTTCATCTGCAACAGCAGTTCTTCCTGCCTGATGGCCCTTGAAGTAAAACATCAGCTCTTCCTGGGTCTCCAACTCCAAACCACCCTGCACATTGCACTTGCTAGCCTCCATAATTTTGTGAGCCAATGCTTTGTCATAATTCATTCTCTCTTTCTCTCTCTCTCTACTTCTCCCCTGCCCCTTTCTGTGTATACTCCAATGGTTCCGTTTTTCTCTGAAAAGCTCCACTCTCTCTCTCTTCCTCTGGATTTTGATGCATGGGTATACACATTCAAAAACATAAGAGTGGCTGGGAAGCATTTATTTCATTCTGCTCCTTTTCTGAAACTGGTTCTCAGTCTTTCCTAAAAATTATTTGCCCCTCCCCCCATATCTTCTTTCAGGCCACAAACTTTTACTGAGCACCTACTAGGTTCAAGGTCTGCTCTGCCAGGGAGGCAGCTGTGCACAAGGTAGCCCTGTTCTCATAGAACTTATTTTCTAAAAAGTCCTTTTCTTCTTAAGGAGATTCATTCTTTCTTTTTTTTTTTTTTAAGATTTTATTATTTATTTGACAGAGACACCGAGAGAGAGGAAACACAGCAGGGAGAGTGGAAGAGGGAGAAGTAGGCTTCCCGTCAAGCAGGGAGCCCGATGCCAGGCTTGATACCAGGACCCTGAGATCATGACCTGAGCAGAAGGCGACTGAGCCACCCAGGCACCCACGGAGGTTCATTCTTTAATTAGCGGGTTGGTTTCTATTGCTTGCCACCAAGGAATCCTGACTGATACTAACATTCTCCCTGCAGAGACTGCTGGGAGTTTCTGACCTAGACCCTGCCCCTTCTCTAGGTCATCTTAGATAAGCTGGATGCCGATCCTACAGAAGAAGTCAGAGGGTTTTTTTGAGGGTGGGGTAAGCCTGGTGATGGGTATTATGGAGGGCACATATTGCATGGAGTACTGGGTGTGGTGCATAAACAATGAATTTTGGAACACTGAAAAAATTTTAAATTTAATTTAAAAAAAAAGAAGAAGAAGAAGGAGGAGTCAGAGGGAAAACCCCAGGCTCTACGTAGTTCTCAAAGACCACTTCTCTCTGATTAGCCCAAAGACAAACAACCTGGGACTTCATCTAACCTACTTCCTTTAGGACAATGAAGGACTGAACAGGAACTCCTCCATGACAGTGGCTTCTCCACTGGATGCCCTCCATCTAAACCACTGTTTCTCCTCTCCTGCTTGCAGCCCCAGGAGACCCATTACAATGAGCATTACATTGCTTGCGCCTCATTACGATTGGTTTCAAGTTTCATCTTCACCAGCAGCCTTGTGAAAGCCCTCCCCCACCAAGACCCGTAGGATTTATTCTGGGGTTAGACAGGAGACAAAATGAGAGAAGCTGATGGAAGTGGCCAGACAGGACTTTCTTCTCAGGTAGCGCCAGACGGGTCCTAAACATAACTGCCACTCTGTTCTGCAGCCAGGAAGCCTGCTGTTTGCATCACTGGGGCAGGGCAGGACGGAGGCAGGGAAGGGGGGGGAGGTGTCTCACTGATTATGGCTGGGAATTGTCACAGTTTAGCGGAGCCTTCCTGGCAAGCCCTGGAACAGCTTGCATAATGCAGTGTCTAGAGAACATGATTCCAGTGGAATAGAGCATGTTGGCAGTTAAAAATAGAATTCGGTCACATAACAACTCATACATAAACCGGGAGGCTGGGAAAGGAACAAAATTCAATAATACTCCCAGGGGGTTACTGAACACCTGCCCCGGTCACTCAGAGCCCCCGCTCTCTGGGAATTGCCAGCTCAGCCCTGAAACTGAATTGCAGAAATAAACAACTGAACTGACCCAGTTAAATCAAGAAACACGAGCACTCATGTTGAAGCACGAAGGAATTGGGGCAGCCTCTCCAGGCCAGGCCCCCTGGGAGACTGAGTTCCATGCTCTTAAAGAATTGACTGCTGTAGATTCAATGGCAGACATGCTGGGTTTACAGCTCCATGAAAAGCTGAGACCGGGGTAGGTCTGAAGGCGTTTTTGCTGCGTATGCACGTGTTCCACTCTGTCCAGAATGCACTGAATGTGGTCCCTGGCTCCTTCTAAGCAGATGCAGACATCACATGACCCACTGCTTGGGCTTGCAAAGAGCTGAGGTTTAGAAAAGAAAGATGTGGGTTTTCCTTACCAGGAAACACATTAAAACAGTGGTATAGTTCTCATTGGAAAGGTCATGCCAGGGAAGGAGTAGAGACCTCCTCCTGGGAACACAGAAAGCAAAGCCGACCAGACTACTGATATTGTAATATACTGCCATATTGTAATATACTGCCAGAAAAAAACGATGTGTGAGAGCAAAAAGGAGGCTCCTCCTACCCCAGCCCCACCCTCACAAGCCCTCCGTCTTGACAAATTGCTTCTCCTCTCTCTGCCTCTCTTCCCCTCTCTAAAAGTAACTTATTTTTTTTTAAGATTTTATTTATTTATTTGACAGAGATCACAAGTAGACAGAGGGGCAGGCAGAGAGAGAGGGGAGGAAGCAGGCTCCCTGCTGAGCGGAGAGCCTGATGCGGGGCTCAATCCCAGGATCCTGAGATCATGACCTGAGCTGAAGGCAGAGGCTTTAACCCACTGAGCCACCTAGGCACCCCTAAAAGTAACTTATGATGACTGTTTCCCTTCCAAACACACCAGAAGGGTAGAAAGTTTAATTGGACACTTGTATTGGTTCTTTTGTTTCTGAGTGTGGAATTCTAGAGCAGTAATATCTTCTGGGGAGCTTATAAAAATTACAGTACCTGGGCCACACTCCCAGAGATTTTGGGGTGGTGGGTCCCAAGGCCTGGGTAGATTGAAAAAGTCCCCCAGCTGATTCTAATGTGAAGGCAGGGCTGAGAACCATGAGCTTCGACAGAGAGAGAAATTACTCTACTGCTTCCCCAGGGCATGGTGGAAGATGGAAGACACACGGATTCTCCCACCTCCTCCAAAGGGTTTCTTTTCATGGGGTTGGACAAATTGTCTTGTTCCCAGACCTTCTCTCACCAACATCCTCCACCCTTCTGCCAGCATCGTTCAGTGGGGAAACGAGCTCAATGTCTTGAAAAAGCAGCTGGGGACATCT
The DNA here is from genome assembly GCA_003697995.1 of Taxidea taxus jeffersonii. NCBI lineage: Eukaryota > Metazoa > Chordata > Mammalia > Carnivora > Mustelidae > Taxidea > Taxidea taxus. Next base: position 95,085 of record RCUC01148749.1, on the reverse strand, counting down.
GATTGGTTTTTTGGTTTTTTTAAATATTTTATTTATTTATTTGACAGAGAGAAATCACAAGTAGGCAGAGAAAGAGGGGGGAAGCAGGCTCCCTGCCAAGCAGAGAGCCCGACGTGGGACTCGATCCCATGACCCTGAGATCATGATCTGAGCTGAAAGCAGAGGCCTTAACCCACTGAGCCACCCAGGTGTCCCTTCTGATTGTTTTTAACTGAAGCCTAACCTTAAGTAGCACTTAAGTGTATTATGGCCTTTATCTCAAAGTTTATCTTTCAGGACTTACTCAGCCCTGGAGCATCTAAGCAAGCAGGGGGTCTTACAGTCCTCAGTCTGTGCTGCCATGTTCAGAACTGGCTGCTGCCTTCAAACCAAGCTGGCGACACTGCTCTTGTGCCTTGCCATGGGCCATTATTAGTAAAGGATGCCTGGGGGTTAAGCACCCCGTTTCTGCTATAAAAAAGGAATGATTCAGGCTAGAGGATTCACAGTGAGTCCCTTAGGGTGGCACTTAATGCCTCGGCGTGGGTTGGTCAGTCCTGTTTCCCCTGTACCCCCATGAGCTCCATGCCCCACCCCTCGCCCGACTAAGCATCTGTTATTACAGCTTCGCTCTACAGATCAGTTATGTCTCCCACTGGAAGTCCTGGAAGACCCATGGTCCTTTCCTTGTCCTTCTATAGCCTGTAATTTTTTTTCTGCCCTTGAAAGCACTCTGTGCTTCTGCTCTGTTGAATCAGACGTTTGGAAGGAGGCGGAAACCTCGAAAGAGCCACCAAAGGACACCCAGCAGGTCATAGTAACATGCGTGGTTAAGAGCTAGGGAGTCAAACAGGCGTTGATTTGAATCCTGTCTCTGTCACTTCATAGCTATGCGCCTGGGATAACATACCTAATCTCTCTGAGCCTCAGTTTACTCAAATGTGAAAGAAGTTGAGTTATAAAATCTATACCATAGGCTGGGTATGAGGTTGAAATGAGAAGTACCTGGCATCATGTGACCATCCCAAGTGGCAGTCACTATTGTCACTGTTATTATTAATAAAGTTAGGAGTGCGGAGTATGGTGGACCATTGGAATCCTTGGAATCAATGTGAACTGTGGAGCAACAGGCCCCAGGGGAGAAAACCCGAGTTTAGAACCATCCCTTTCTAAGATTTTAGACCAGTCACAGAATCTCTGCAACCTTCTGTTTCCCTGGGAGCAAAATTGTGATGATAATAATAATATAATAATAGGGGCGCCTGGGTGGCTCAGTGGGTTAAAGCCTCTACTTTCAGCTCAGGTCATGATCCCAGGGTCTTGGGATGGAGCCCCGCATCGGGCTCTCTGCTTGGCAGGGAGCCTGCTTCCTCCTCTCTCTCTGCCTGCTTCTCTGCCTACTTGTAATCTCTGTCTGTCAAATAAATAAATAAAATCTTAAAAAAAATAACAATAGTAATATAATAAAAATGTGGAGTGGTTGGAAATACTAAATGCAACAATGCATATAAATGTTCTTTGCAAACTGCAAAGAACCATGTAACATTAGTAATCACGAGTCACACCCAATTCTCAATACTTCCTGGGACTGGTCCTGAAAACTGGTAAAAGCAATAAATGGCTTCTCTAAGATTAGACATGGAATAAAATGGGACTCAACTCTCATGCCTTTAATCCAGCAGCTCAATAAAGTCTGGGCCACTGGGTGAGCCCCACAGAGAATGAGGGATCTGATTAAAAGGGGGCACCCGTGCTGGGCTTAATTGCATTCTGGAATGATCCCTTCCTCTGATACAGCAACTGCCTAGTGTTTACTTACCCTATTATCTCCCACTGCCTCAGGAGACATCTCAGCAATTAGTTAAAGTTATTGATTTTCAGAAATGATGACCTTCATGAAAGATGGCCTAATATCACAGGGCAAAAAAAGAGAGAGGGCAGAAAATATCATAGTGCATGTTTCTGCCTTTCCAGGAGCATTTTTTTCTTGGCTCTCACTTTTTTCTTTCTTTCTTTCTTTTTTTTTTTTTTTTTGGTGCTTAACTTTTAAAAAAATAAATTGGATTTTGGGTGACACTTTCCTGATATTTTTTCTAGGGGTTTTCCAACCCCTGCTGACTTTGCTAACCTACTCACTTTTCCATTGCTACCATAAAGAGACATTTCTAATTTGAAAGTTAAAGGCAGGAGCACCTCTGTTGGCAAGAGAGGGGGAATTTAATGTCAAAATATCACTAGCCACCTGTAAGTAGGCAGGCCCTGGATGGCTGCTATCAAAGTGGAAGTTCTCTTTGGGTCTTGAGCTACATAATTACAGCCTCTCTTCCTCCTCCGTCCTCCAGCTGTCCTCAGAGCCTCCACTAACCCAAGCTGCTCCCCATTCACATTAAAGATAGAGATGACTCAGGACACCTTAAAATGCCAGTCCCCTAATACAGTGTTCTTTTAGGAACATTCAAAATGTAGCCAAAGGAAAGAAATTCTAATAGTAGAATTCCAGGCTTTGCTCTTGGGGGCCCAAGAGGTACTATGGGAGCAGGCAGAAGGTTATTTCTCCAGTAATACTTGCAGTCTGTGGTATCAAGTCTTCAGATGACTTCCTACTTCCTTGCCCACTGTCCACTAGAAAGAAGTTGGGGCCAACTGGACCTGTGGACATTGGGGGGGGGGGCGCAGAGAAAATTTGCAAAGAGAGCACAGGAATGCCACTCCTCCTGAATTGTTTACATATTTGTGGAGGACACAGGGATAACTCAAAGGGACGAGAGGCAATCTAGTGATAGGAATGTTCTCCGTCCTCAAATGCGCTCCTATGGAGGAGTGTCTTGGAGTTGGGAGAGTGTGTAAAATATGCACCACTGATAATAGGGCCCCTTTTGAGAGCTTTCTTCCAATCCCCATATAATTTCATTTTGCCCTCAAATTCAACAACAAATTAAGAGCAGAAAAGAAAACTTCAAGTCCCTTATTCAGATCTGCAAAATCGAAAGCCCTGCTTATGCAATACTACACTTCACCAGTCAAAACAGCAGTGTGCGTTTATTTTAGGACTTGGCAAGGATTCAAGCACAGGAACCTGCAAGGTTAAAACAGGCACTGGCACAAAATTGGGTAAGGCAACGACCCCGGAAATGGATGTTCTGAAAGGATGAAAAAGAAAGAGGATCTCGATTAAAAGGACAGCCATCAACTACCAAGAGGCCTAGTCATCCTTTGAGGGGTGAGACGCATACAAGAAGGACCAGCTCGGCAGGTTGTAAGTCACCAGTGACCCAACACATCCCTGAAATGAATGGAAATCTGCATCTGCCGTCCCCTCCCTCCCATCCCCAGGCCCAACACCTGACACACTGGAAAAAAGGGCCCTCTGTCCTGCTGGGGTCAGCAAATATGAGACAAATATTTAAAGAATATCATTGCAAGGGGGGTGGGGAATTACTTGCCTGCTCAAAGCACTCATCTTTGTTTGGGGTGCCTCTTCACACCCCATAGCTTCACAAGCCAAGAACACAGGGGAGCGGTACAGGCCAGGACTATTAACATCGGAAAAAGGGTAAATGTTGTGTTCTCTCTTTCATCCTCTAACATAGGTGCCTAGTGTCCCTGGGCTGCCCAGGGTCAGGACAAGGGTGAGGTGGGAAGAGAAGGATAATGAAGCCTGGGCTGCTCCCCCATCGGGCGCTGTCTCAATTATGCTTCATGGCCTAGAGCGGCACAAAGGGGAATTCCATTTTTTTGAGGCCTTCTGAGGTGCCAAAGACTACTGGTTGCATTGTAGATGTCATCTCTTTCAAACCCTCACTACCCACGGTGATAGCTTTGACCATTCACACATTCCCAGTGAGGTGCGAGGGAAATGTTTCCCATCTCACACAGGGGTTCAAAGCTGGGTCTGAACATACAGCTCATACAGGACACATTTGAGACTCCTCTTCATTTCCCGTGGTGTCCCCTCTGGCCTGGACTGTCAGCCCCCAGCCCTGCTCAGTGGCCTCTACAGCCCGGGAACTTACTCCCCCTGGGGCCAGCTAGAGTCCTGCCTGAGAGAGTCAGGACCTTCCCTTTGCTGCTGTGGGACAGCTATACACCTTGACATTGTGGCTTCTCCTACTGCTTCTAGCCTCAGGTAGGAGGTCTCACACTGGCTGTGAGATCTGATTTCCCCAGAAGTGGTGCCCAGGGGTAGTTATCTCTGTGCTGGAGAGACCCAGCCTGACAATTGTCTTCACCCTCCTCCCTTGCAAGGACGACTCCAAGGCACCATCTCTTGAAACATCCCCCCTGAAGACCTGCCATGTGGCTGAACGGACACACCTGCCCACCTAGGCTGCCACACCAGCCCTGTGTCTTCAGAGCTCTCTGTGAAGTAAAGCTAAGGCATCTCTAGCGTTATTCCCTGGAACTTTCCCTACTTCTCTTCACTTTTCCCTCATCACCATGGCCCAAAGATTGTGATTTCTAAATCAAGCAAGCCTGGAACCCAGGCTTTCCAGTTTTGTCTTATTAATTTTGTTGTTCTTAATCATGTGTTTGGTACCCACAATCCCAAACAAAAGCTAGAACCTTCACATAACCTTCATCTAACCATGTGGTCCCTCAGCCCACTCCCCTCATGTACCCACCCAAAAAAACCATCCTCCAGAATTCCTTTGTTTTTTTAAATAGGTAGTTTTATTGCATCGATATGTATTTCTATAAAGTATATTCTTTTTTTAAGTTATGTTTTTATTCATTTATTTAATCCACTTAAACAAAGAACAATTGTTGAACTCTATTTATCCATGTACCGTGCCAGGCCTGGGTGATATAAGGATAAATAACACACAATACCAGCCTTTAGAAAGTTCATGGTCTAGTTGTACTCTTGAGAGTGTCATCTTTTTATCCTCTTAGTCACTCAACATATTCCCACCTCGGTCTATGCTTAATCACACACTGGAACAGATCACTCCATTTCTGTCAATCCAACTCTATTCATGATTCAAGTTTTAACTCTTCTATCAATGCTTCCAATGATTTCAGGCAGTGTTTCGATGAACTAAGATTTAAGATTATAAAGTATATTCTTATATTAGTTGTTTTCAGCACTATACAAATTATGATATTGTATACTTTTAGGACAGCTACTTTCTTTAATGTTTTATTGTTTCATTTCTAGGATTTATCCACACTGTAGTGAATTAGCATAGTTCATTTGTTTTTATTGCCATGTGATAATCAGTTATGTGAGTATATTACATTTCACCCATCCACTCTCCTGTTGATGGGCATCTGGGCTGTTCTCAGGTTTTCACACTGTGATCAGTGCTACCATGAACATTCTTGCACATGTCTCCTGTTGCAAATCTGCATGAGTTTCCCCCCGGGTCCATCCCTCGGAATGAATTGTTGGCTCATATGCACACAAATGTTCAAATTTAGGAGATAGACTGAACTGTTTTCCAAATTAGTTAACCAAACTTGTGCCTTTTCTATCATACTTGGACTGTTCTCTAAAATCCAGTGTTTGTGTTTCTTCTTGTTCCAATACCTGCCAAAAATGAGAATTGCTGGGTTCCTCTTCATTAAGGGCAGTACCTTATGTTTCCTCTGAGTATTTGGATTTTTTAAGAGAATGCTTGAAGAGGCAGCACTTTCATCCAAAGCAAAGACTTTCTCGGGCTGAATACTGCAGGGCCTTCATCTCTACAGCCCCTTCCAGATTCATTCAAATTCACTGACATGCTTACTAAGTTCTGGGGCTGTGTAGGACCTTGACGATCCAGGAGTGGGAGACACAGCCTTGCTTTCAAACATTCTAAAGACTGATGTCTGAGAAAGACAAGACTAATTATGATGGGTTTGGATGCTATCTCAGTCTTGCTTTTTCTTCCTTACTCTTTTTCCCCTAGGTGAACGGTAACACAGGTTGATGGCAGGCAGCAGGGATGGGGATGAGGATGGGGATTGGTGGGGGGGGGGGAGTGCAGTGCACAGGAAGGCTTGAGAGAGCAGACAGGCATACACTAAACTTGGTTAACCCAAGGCAAATAACTTCAAATAGTCCCACCTCATTATTTGCTATCATCAGTCCCCTTCTACGATAAATGTCCTAGGAGAAATTGTCCCCTTCTAACAAGGACAGCTGGTTCTATGGTGAGTCAGAGAGCAGGTTGCCCCATTCCTAGAGATTGGTAGAAACCTGTCCTTCTGCTCAGCTTTACCCACACAAAGATCTTATAGAGTGGATACAGTATAGGTTAGGACCTCTCCGCCCTCACTCCCTATCCCGTTTGCCTCTGCTTGGTTTCATCTTCAAGCTGACTCCATGCGTCAGTCAGTTGGACTCTGGTTACCTCAGACCTCCAGAGTTCCTACAGCCTATGATCCTGGAAAAAGGGGTATTTTTCTGGATAGCTAGTGAATAACCACAGAGACTTCTGGAGAAATACTCTTTCAGGAACTAATCGCTGTGACTAGAATGATGACATACTCTGATTGACTAAGTCTGGACCACATTCCCATCCTTGGGCCAAACCACCTGACCAGAAATACTTTGGAAAGTGGGTGGGGGATGTGTTCCCCCGAAAGGATGCCAGGCAGAAAAAAAAAGGGGTGCTTGAAGGCTCAAGAAGGTAGCAGTTTTACTTGATTACTCCAGTTCATATTCCTCTTATTACCTCTTTCACTAGTGAGAGATAAGGCATAACCATATTTTACATTCTATCTCGGCATTCTATCGACTGTAGCACAATGATCCTTGTAATACAGAAATAACTTAAGTCCTCTGCCTGACTTCTCCTTGTAGTGGCTTTAGTAATCACATGCATTAAAGAATGTTTAGGGACTGCACAGGCAGCCTGGCGTAATATAGATTTATAGTCCTCTCTAACAGTTGAACAAGTGGGGACCTCAAATGGCTCCTCACTCTGCCCTTAAAGTTTGGGAGGAATTCTGTTCCCCACTCTATTCTTTACCTGGGTTTCTGATCTGGAAGTGTTGTGAGCTTACTCTCCTACATGGAACATTTTCCATCAGTTTCCTCAATACCTTTTTTTCTGGGGCTCTGGATATATTCCTCAAGCCTCTCTCTTCTTATCACTAGCAGCTCCATAACTAACCACCTTTCCCTTTTCTCCTCTCCTTAGGCCAGTCTATTAGAATTCTTAACCCTGGAATTTCTGAAGATGCAGCTGAAGGATGGACATTGTGTTAGGGTGGGGAAAGCAGACAGCAGCTAAATCCTAAAGTCAAACCTCACAGACAGCAGTTCATCTCACCTACTTAATGATTATAGCTGGCTCTGGGGAGCCCCTCAGTATTTAGAATGTTAAGTTTAAAGGATTTCCAAGAGTTCTGAGAGTGCCGTAAGATTATCCCTAGAAGTCCTCCATGGGATTTCTTACATGGGACCTAAGTCAATAGTAGTTGATGATGTAAATTATGAATATTGTAGTCATTGCCAACTTATCTCTGTTGTACTACAGATTTTGCAAGGTACTCAAATTGTAGAGTGGAAGACAAAAAATACAATAGTGTAGGTTTTGTATTCTTCATTGCACATATCACAACTTGAAAGTACATTTTCCTTAGTTTTTTATGCTTTTGGCCCTTCCCTTTAGAATATGAATTCTCTGAAGACAAAAATATCTGGTTCTCCTCTGTATGATGAGCACTTAGCAAAGTGCCTGGTCCATATGGGTGATCGATAAATATTGGAAAGAAGTCTCTATTCAGGTCTTTCTTCTCGAATGGTTGGCAACTACTGAAAGTAAATGTGCTGAGAAAATCCAGTCTTCCTTAAATTAAGTTGTGCAGGAATCCAAGTTTACTTTAGTTCTGATTCCCATTTTCCTTTTCTTTGATACTGAATAGCTTCTCTAGCATACTTCCTAGGCATTCAGTATCCCTTCTGCAACTTCTTGGCAGCCTGGAATTTTTTCTTTGGTTAAGCCTGTCTTTCTAAAATGGTGCCCCAGATTCCAAGATTATCCTTTTTTTTTTTTTTTTCCTACACTCCCACTAAAATTCCCAGGTTTCTCACTGCCAGGAGAAAAATAATCAGATAATTTTCCATTATAGTGTTATACTATAAAGATCATTTAATGCAATAATTCTCCAGGGTGTTGGTATTTTAAAATGTGAAGCTGTAGGGGTGCCTGGCTGGCTCAGTCACTGGAGGGTGAGACTCTTGATCTTGGGGTTGTGGGTTCAAGCCCTATGTTGGATGTAGAGATTACTTAAAAATAAAACCATTTTAAAAATTTTTATTTTTTAAAAAATAAAATAAAATGTGACATTGTTAACATAAGTATTAGGGGGCATTTTGAGATCCCTGTGACAAGGCAGCAGGATGCATATATATTTCTATAGGAGGGTGGTAGGGTGATTGGGGCTGTCCTCTTCTCAGGGTTTTGCCTTGATAAAAAAAAAGTCAAAGCCAATAAATTCTTAGATTTCTTATCATATGGTCATTTGGGGAAATGAAAAAAAAAAAAACACAAATCAGGGGATTTTAACCACAAACAAAACACCTTACTTTTGTCTAAAAAAAGGGAAAAAAATAAAAGACCAAAGAATTTGTTTCAGAAAGGCAAGATGAATTTATTTAGCTTGTAACACAATTACAAATAATCATCGCTTTAGAAAAATGGGGTGGGGGGGCGCCTGGGTGGCTCAGTGGGTTAAAGCCTCTGCCTTTGGCTCAGGTCATGGTCTCAGGGTCCTGGGATTGAGCCCCACATCAGGCTCTCTGCTTGGCAGGGAGCCTGCTTCCCCCCCCTCTCTCTACCTGCCTCTCTGCCGACTTGTGATCTCTCTGTGTCAAATAAATAAATAAAATCTTAAAAAAAAATGGGATGGGCAAAGAGTACAAAAAATGCAAACCTATGAAGAATAAAGAATGATCACAGGGAGGTTCTCCAAAAGAACCCTTTAAATGGCTAACTCCTGAAGTGCATTTAAAGTAAAATTCCACTTGCAAAAATAACGTCTACAGTTAACTTTCTAGAAACTATGCTACTGTATAAAACACTTTCTTCTGCCTCCAAGAGAAATTGTAAACAAACTTCCATTGCCAAAAGTTCGTCAGCATCAGAATTTCCCTGGCCAGCTTTTACTCAGGGATTTCTCTATTTACCCTCTTCATATCATGTTAGGAAATTTATTTTTTTGCTGATAAGATTATAGACCTCCTGGGCATGTGACTGATCATCTTTGAAAGCCATCCCCTGTAGTAGCATGTTCTCTCTTAACAAATGCTCAGAAGATCATGAAGGTCCTGACCCAAAATCCACAGGACCAGAATCAGGAGGGAAGGGCATTTCTTTGGTTTTCCTATGTAGATACAAAAAGTTCAGGTCCTGGGGCGATCCTGTCCAACATGCTAAAAACAAAGCACTTCATCTGCTCAGTTTACTGTCCCAGATCTATCACACCCTGTTCTCTCTCTGGCAGGAAGTCAGTTCTCTGCACCTGCAAACAGAATAAACAAACTATCCATACACAACTACTGGACATTTTGTTTTGTTTCCTGGCAGGTTTCAAGAGAGACCCCTGGGTGTAATACAGCATTAAACTTGAAATCTCTGTATCCCTCTCTGGGGCCACTCCACTTTCCAGGGAGACAATAGAACATGGAAGTCCTTTGAATCATTACTTAGGATAGCAGTGGCGCAAAACGGGATACTAAACTCTCCATAGCCACCCCACTACATAGCTTAGGCCGCCTGCTGAACCCTCAAGCCTGGGCAGGACTGGGGGGCCAGCCTGAGACATTTTCATGTTTGCCTTCATCCCCCAGTCCTGATTTGTTGTTGGAAGTACTCCATCCATGTTAATTGACATACTTCAGCTGATGCTCTACAAATACTGCACTCTCATTACACAGAGAGGTAAGCAAAAGGAAATTAAATGGCAATGCTTCCGGAAATTTTCTAAGTCTAATAAAGCCAGAGCAGGAATGAGTGGTTTCTGCACCTAAATCTCGTGCTTTTGTTGCAGGCAGTATTCCACTGCTGGTGCTCACCTGGCTGGCTGTTTCTGCTCATTGTCACCGATCTGGGACCTGAGATCCCATGAAAAGCAGGTTTAGAAAATCTCAGCTCTCAGGGACGCCTGGGTGGTTCAGTCAGTTAAGCGTCTGTCTTTGGTTCGAGTCATGATCCCAGGGTTCTGGGATCAAGTCCTACATCAGGCTCCCCGCTCAATGGAGAGCCTGCTTCTCCTTCTCCCTCCCACTCTGCCTACCTGTGCTCTCTCTCTATCCTTCTATCAAAAAAAAAAAAAAAAAAAAAAGAAGGAAAGGAAAAAGAAAATTCAGCTCTCTTGAACCTACCCACTATCTTTTGAACTCATCTTTTATCCTACTGCCATAGTGATATTCCTAAACTGAAACCTGATCGTGTTATTGTCCTCTGTCTCAAAGAAACTCACAGCCAGAGAATCAAGTCTGAACTCTTAGGCCAGCATACAAAGACCAGCCTCTACACTGCTCCCCTTAGTCAAAGCATCAGATATATTGAAGTATTTGGTCCCACAAAAGAACTCCCTTCTCCTCTCTCATCATTCCCTACCCTCTGCTGCACCTCTATCTGGACCCCTTCCCATCTTCCTGGAGAAGCCCCTTTACCTCCCTCAAGCTTTGGTGCTGTGTCAGTTCTGCTGTGAGGCCCTTTCCAATATGCTTTCACCCCTCTGAGCTTCTGTCTCTACAAAATGTATATCATAGTTCCTGCACTCTCCCTTAGTTCAAGAGTCACATGAAAAAGGGAGTACGAAAGGTCTCTGAAAAATGCCAAACACCAAGCAAATTCCGAGTTATGTTATTATAAAAGTTATTATGCAATATGCTTTTTTTCTTTAGAAACCTAATTGAAGTGCTCATGATGGTCACTATAAAATTAACCTCTACAAATTAGGGCATTTTTCCTGTTTATTCATTGCTTAAACTTGAGCTAGGCTTAAGATGGTGATGAGAACTGTGTTCATTTCAGCCACAATATATTAAAATTGGACCCACACAAAGAGGATTAGTGTGACCTTTGCCCCATATGATTTGCAGTAGTGAACATTTTCATTTTCTTTGCTTTCTAGAATCTTATTACCAAGTTTCTTATTTCCTTCCTTTTATCAATGGAATAGTCTTCCTTACAATTCTCATCCACTTGTGGACAATACATAAAAGTTTGCTTTCCCTATGCTTTTGCTCTAACATTGAGTCTTGGTTATTTCTTGACCACCCAGTTGGGAGACTGAGCCACCCATGGTTTCTGGAACACAGTGATAATAACAGGAACATTTACTAAGCACTTATTCTGTACAGGCCCCTCTTCCCTATGATCTCTGACAACTATAAAATTTAAACCTCACTACAACTCTCATTTCCTCTCTGTAAAATGGGAATGAGAAAAGGGAAACTTAAAGGTGAAAGCTTTTGCTGAAAGGCACAAAGTAGAGGCAGGGTTTAAACCAGGAGTATGACAACACAGCCCTGCTATTGACCACCGAATTGTAACCACCACTCTAATGGACTTGGGAGCAGCAAGAGGGCTCCCCTGCACTCCAGAAACTCACATTTAGTGTAACAGGTGTGGGGCTCATGGCTATGAGAGCAGACACCACCAGGCTTTAGGTGTACAGCTGGATCAATCATACACCACAGTGGGTCACTGCCACCTGCTGGGAAACGGAGAGCGAAGGGAGACAACCAAGGGGAGGCAGGTACTAACACCAGGTCGTTAACAAGCAGAACCAAAAGTGGTCAAAGCCATTTGCCATATACCGAATCCTTGTGCATTTTGTTCAGTCTTCAACAGAACGAAAAATGATTTTTTTCTTTTTTATTTCCCTCCATTCCTGAACATCCCTTCAATAAAGATCTCGATAGTTTAAATGTGGTATTCCAGATTGGGTCCTGGAGTGGTAAAAAAAAAAAAAAAATTAGTGGACAAGTGGTGAGGCTTGAAAAATCCTATAGCTTAGTTAATATTAATACACCAATGTTAATTTCCTTGTTTTGACACATGTCTCTTGGTAATAGAAGATATTAGAAGAAGCTGGGTGAAGTGTATATAGCAACTTTTCTGTAAATCTAAAATTATTTTTTAAATTAAAATTTAATTTTAAAAGAGTTCAGTTTAATTATTTTGAGATTAATTTACTGGGCCCTCTGAGTTAATCTATTGCACAATTTAATAAATGTAGAGTGATTTTTACCTTTTTCTAAAACAGTTTCTTTAAAAGATTTTTTATTTATTTATGTGTGTGTGTGAGAGAGAGAGCATAAGCAGGGGGGAGGAGCAGAGAGAGGTAGAAGCAGACTCCCCACTGAGCAGGGAACCCGATGATGTGGAGCTCGATCCTAAGACCCCAAGATCATGACCTGAGCCAAAGGCCAGGCGCTTAACTGACCAAGCCATGCGAGGAGCCCAATTTTTACATCTTCCTAAAATGATTGTTGACTACATCAGTGAAAAGAAAAGAACTGTGTTTATTGATGAAATTCAGGTTTTGAATTCAGCAGTAAAAACACTTTCTTCTCAGGAGATTGACAATATTGATTGAGAATGAGTTCAAAGTCTCATCTTTCTAATAAAATGACCAGCACTTGGTATTACCATGGAGAAACACAAAGGAAGTTAGCCAACAATACGATTTCCCCAACACAGGTTCCTTCTCACCTCTTGACATCCTTAAAGCCCAGGTATCATAACCTGGCACATGTTTTATAAAGAGCAAAGAGAAAGTAAAATAATGACAAGTTAGGCAATAATTTTACTACCATGGATAGGGCTCAATAATACTACCTCAGGCAGGACAATTTTGTATTACAAGTATTATTTTCCATAACAGCCCCAGTAGAGAGCAGAACATGCTGTGCCCAGGGCCACTGGCTCTTAGCTCAGATTTGAAGAACAAATCAGAAAATGACCAGTGTTGCAGTCAATGTGATAGTCATCTGAACATTCTTCCCAGATTTTGAACAGCTGTGCCTTCAGTGAAGATGCTATTGTTTAAACACTCTTGTTTTTCCAGGATCAAAAAAATTTACAACTATCTGGTTGCCTAATTAGATCTCACTTGCTCTGTCAGCCACTACCAGCTCCTTCTCAGGAAAATGGGCATTCCTCTGAACTGAGATGACTGGCAAAAGTGGGGCTAAGCTCTACGTAACTCAAAGGAACTGTAGTAATTCACTCCTGCTTTGTGTGGCCCAGTCAGATCCTGCGAATTATCCCGACAAGTGACCAGATACTGCTCTTCTGCTCACTTTGAATGGTCTCTATCTTTTCAAAACTAGTGGCACATAGCTAAGGACGAGAATTTCTTAAAGTTCAAGGTGCAAACTCTAGCACTAAAGGTTTTCTGGACAGAAACAACCATGCCTTCCTCTTCTGAGTGTGAACGAGCAGCAGGAGAGAAAGCAAGGAGGAGCACAAAAGTGGAAAAGTGTCTGGCCAGTTCTCATTTCTTAGACTTCAAAAAATGAAAAACTAAATGCCAAAACTGGGTCACTAAATTATAGTATATTTTAGATTTTTAAAGGTAATAAAATTGCAAATGGAACAGCGCTCAGATCTGGCAGTGTATATATAGCTCGTTCGGAAATGTTAAAGTCTAATCTAACACTGAATCTTTCTGACTATGAAACCCAAAAGAGCACCACTATCCACAACCCACTCCCAGGCCTCAGCAAAACGGAAATAAAAGTTTGGAAAAAATGGACTAAAGAGAATACAAAGAGTAGAGCATCAGGAGAAGCAGTAAGGAGATCACTTCGTTTGAGCTCCGGTAAGTGAGTGCCAGGAGAAAAAGTGCAGAAACGGAATAGAAAAAGAAAAACAACAAAGGAAGCAGCAGAAGACTTGGACTACCACTTACAGTGGTCTCAGGTGCCCTCAGAAAGATGCCCAGTAACAGTTGTCGAACCCTCCTACAACGGCAAGGAACCTAATTCATAGGCAAGCGCTTGAAAGGTGGTACTGGGACCCTACTGTGCTAATTCCTTATTTACTAAGTGTTATACGGTGTTAACCATCTTACCATACACAGCAACAGGTCACCATTGCAGCTCTCCAAGGACCTCAAAATATTGGGGAAGCCGCTAAGGTCACAACAGGGAGTCCGATAACTGGGTGCCGAGGAGTAAGCGTCACCTAAGTCGAATCTTGAAGAGGGAGCAGATATTAGCCTTCGGTAGAAAGACACCTAGAGCCCCCCAAGTTGAGAACACGCCGGATAGGGTAGGTGAGTCAGGAGGAGGCGGTCCGCTCAAGCGCTTTTCTATTCGATATACATCCTTCAACCCTGCCTCCAATGATAATTTTCGCAATGAACTCAATTTCTTTAAGTATGTGTGATGAATAACGCTTTCGAGTTGTTCTGTAACAACTTTCCATTTTAGCAAAAGGCCCCTAACACCAGCGTTGAAACGTGGCTTCACCTTTAACAATATTTTGTAAGTCCGTCTACAAGTTCGGAACTGTGAACAGAAGCGGCTGGAAGACACACACCGCCCGAGACCGAGGGCCCGGGACTAGCCCCCACCGAACGTCCTGCGCGCGGCGGCGGACCTTGCTGCGCAGGTGCGGGGTGGGCGCGCACATGCGCGGGAGGAGACGGAGCGCCGGGGGGCTGGACGTCAGGGAAGGGGGCGCGGCGCAAGCAGCATGGCGTCCAACATCTACTTGGTTCGCCAGCGGATCAGCCGGCTCGGCCAGGTGGTGCCCGGGGAGGCGCCTCCCCTTTCCAGCCCCTGCCCAGCCCTCGCCTCCCGCCGCCGCCCCTCCCGCGTCCCCGCCTTAGCGCCTCAGAGAGCGGCCAAACCGCCGCCCCGCCCCGCGGCCTCCGGGCCCACCTCCCAGAGCTGCCCCGCCCCGCGGCCTCCCGGGCCCACCTCCCAGAGCCCTCCCCGCCCGGCCTTCCTCGCGGCCCTGCTGCTCGGTCTCGTCGGTCCCCCTCCTTCTCCACCCTGCAGTCCTGACTCTCTCTCCCTCCTTCCCTCAGAGGATGTCCTCCTTCCAGCTCAACATTAACCCGCTCAAGGAGCCGCTGGGCTTCATCAAGGTTCTCGAGTGGGTGAGTGCAGCCCGCACCGGCGAGGCCTGGAATCGCGCTGCCGTGACCGTGACCGCGCCCGCTCCGGCCCGGCCGGCGCCCTCTGCTAGGAGGCCGGGGGCCCCGGCGGGAGCGAGAGCAGGGGCGTCCAGCCCCGCGCGGGCCCCGAGGCCGCCGCCGCCGCCTTCGGGAGGGTCAGGACAGCGGGGAAGGGACAGGAGGGTGGGCCTGCGCGGGGCGGGGACGCCGCGGTCCGAGTCGAATCACGAGTCCCTCAGCCGCCTCGGTCTCGGCCGAGGCCGCCCTCCCACACCCAGGCTCACCTCTGGGTGCTCCCGCGGGAGTGGGAGTTCAAATTTCTCTTTGGTTGCACGGCTTCCCGCAAGGGAAGAGAAAACTTCCTGTTGCGGTCTAACCGAAACCTGGGGGCCGGCGTCGCGCCCCGGCCGGCGCTGCCGCCGCTTGCCCTGCGGAAAGGGCCAGCCGGTGCCTTCTGCCCGGTGCTGACTGCAGGCCGCGCTCGGTCGAAAGCTGGTTGTGCCTTCTCCAAGTGAGCTGCTGAGCAGTCCGTTCGTAGCTTGCTTTTGAGACGGCTCCAAGTTGAAAATGGACAAAAATAAACTGTGGGTCAGGCAAGCGGACCGAGCGGGGGGAGGAAGTCTTTTACAAAACGCGTCTAAGTCAGTCCCGTCCACTCAAACAGGTTAGGAGTCGCCATCAGGTTCGATTAGGTATTTCCAAACAACGCCCTGCAGTCAGCTTTCCGTCCTTTCCGGGGAACCTCTCAATCATTAACATCAAAGGAGACTTATTAATTCGACCTTGGCAGTCATCAGCCACTTGGAGGAGTTAAACGAATACATCAGGCACCGCACATTTGCTTCAGATTTCGTGGCCTCGTACATGTTTCAGGGCTCATTATCAGGCCCGGATTAATAGGCAGCTGGCATCTGTCCACTGTGCAGGCAGGTTGTTTTTATAGCCAGCGACGTTTACATCCGTAACTCTTTACCCTGTATTTTAGTGATCGAATGGTGACGAGGAAGAACTTCCAGTTGCCCGTGTTAAAAGACTGAGGCTGTTTTTTTTAAAGTAACGCAGAAGCTGAAATTCCCACATGGGTACTCAAGAAGCTGATTTTCGGAAAGATCCCTACCTTTCCCCCAAAGTTTTACTTGTTCTCTGAAAACTGAAATAGCGTTGATTTCACACAAATGTCTACCTTAAAGACATATAAATGTATGTTACGCATATATTACATACGCACACATACACACACATACTCTTAGGGTTCTGTAAACCCATTTTCAAATATAAAGAAAAATATTTGAGTATATAAAAATTTGGAATTGCAGGAGGAGAATCATGTTTAATTAAGCTTATTAAATATAAAGGTTAAAAAGTCTTGAGGGTTTTAATTACATTTGTAATTAAAGTTTTCACTTAATAAATGAGGCCATTTATATTTGTGCTTACATTATTTGTCAGTTTTTTGTTAAAACATAGACATAACTTTTTTCCTTGATTATTTAAAACATTAGTGATAAGTTTATTAGTGATCATAGATAGGTCTGATATATTTTGAAAAATATCCTGTTTAAGCTTTTTGAAAAAATACTGCTTTCAGTGTGAACAACATATCATTACATAAGAGATCCCGATAAATACTTTAATAAAAGTATAAGCAAAATGTATTAGAGAGAGAGGAGAAATCAGTTGCAGGAACTAGGGAGGATTTCATAGATGAAAGAACATTTGAAGGATGAGTACTTGTTCACTTGGGGCGGATGTGGGGAGTGGCTTTCCAGGGAAAGGGAAACTTGGGTTCAGCAGTGTGAAAAGTTGAAGCAGCATAGCCCTATTTGAGAACTTAAAGTAGTTGGGGTTGGCTTAAATTTATGCTGGGAAGGAGGGTGTGGTTTGAGATGATTCTGAAAGGTTTCATAGGGCTTATAGAGAGTTAGGAATTTATACTATGGGGTTAATCTTTGATAACTTGGGTTCTTTTTTTAGGAAAATACATATTTGTAGGTACAGAATTTGGAGTTGTTTATCGGATAGTTTCTGCTTAAGCCCAGAATTCCTACCATTTGGAGTGGGGACTCATTTAAGGGTTTTAAACAAGTAAATAATATAATTAGATTTACTTTTTAGAAATTTTCGTCTTGTCAGTAGTGTAGAGGATGGATTAGAAAGGTCATTATTGAAGGAAGGGAGATGTTACTTGAGAAATTATGAGGGCCTAAAGTTAATTGCAGTGGGAATGGAGAAGAGAGGCATAGAAATTAGAATGTTCTTGGACCGTGAAGAAGAGGGAGGACTCTAAGATGACTGCCATATTTCCAACAGGTTGGTAGTGGTATCTCTGTCAAGATATATCACTGTGGAGAAAAGCAAATTTTTGCTTGAAGCTCAGTACACTTTTGGGTGTATTGAGTTTGTCTCTAGGTCATAGAAAGGAGGTAACTTTAGGCAGTTAGCTGTATGACTATAGAGTTTAATAAAAAGGCAAGAATGGGCTGGAAATTCAGCAGATACCTGCCAGCAAGGAAGAGAAGAAATGGTTAAGATGCAAAAAAATAAATAACATCTTGGCATCACTGTTAGAATTTAAAGAAAAGAGTACTATTGAACAATATCGAGAAGTGCAAGAGAGAGGTTAAGTAAAATAAGGACTAAAATGCACACCTTGGTTTTGGTAATCCAGAGGCTATTGGTGGCTTTGTAAGAGCAGCGTCAGTAAATTCAGAAACCAGATGGTAGTAGGCTGGTGGGTGTATGGTAAGAAAGTGAAGACAGTGAGAGTAAAGCACTATTTGACCTTGAAGGTGGGAGGGATTTGGGTGGTAACCCATCTGAAAAATGGGAAAAACTGAATGTGTTGGTGGGTTTGAGAGAAGAGACTTGTGAATAGAATTGTTGGAGGTTAAAAACAGAGGGAGAGAGGGGATGAATGATAAAACAAGGTTCTAGAGAAGAAGGGCCCATCATAGGAATTTTTAAATCTGTTTTGAATGAATTGGCCAAGTTTCATAATGCATTGAGGTGTGGCAGTTTACTTCTAAAAACAGTTAATAAATAAGTTTATAAACAAATCTAAAATCTAGATAATGGCTGCTTACCATCTGTATAACTAAAAAAGTAATTCCCTCAGTCCGCTCATCTTTGGCAAGTTTCTAGAATATGTTAGATTAAGATATAACCTGATGATATGTAACTTTCAAGGGATTAGATGCCCAGTAAGTATTTATTGACAGACTAAAAACTATAATTGCCAGAGCAGAAGTATTTGCACTTTGCTTCTAAACTGTAGCCACCATCTTGTGCATGTTGTATTCCTTCTCTTTTCTTTCTTTTTTTTTTTAACTACCCCTGTCACCTAGTTACTTAGAGTGCCTGGCAGTGACATTGCCTTACTTCTCTTTGTGTTGTAAGTACTCAGTAAAGGTTGAATTTTTGTTGCACTTGTATGGGAATAACAATACTTGGTACGGCTATTGGAATGATTGAGTTAAATTTAATTATGTGAATGATATAATGTACTTGTGTAGTTCTTAGTAGGTTCTTCAGGACTGAGATGCTGTATTTGTAAGAAGACTAGACCCAAACAGTAGAGAGACAGCCATGAGCTCCATATGACTAGCTACATATCTCCTGGTCCTTTAAGATTACTCAGTTCCCTGTCACATATTTTAAACTTTAGAAATGATGAATTGTATACTTTGCACTTGTCTGATAGGCCTTTAGAAGCCTATCAGGGTGACAGTATAAAATTTAGGTAAGAATAAATGCCCCATGTGTAGAAGTAAAAGTCAAAGATTAATTTTATCAAGGCAGCTTTTTAAAATATTTAATATTTCTGTGGTAAGTTTTAACTTGGTTCTTACTTAAATATCCTTAATATTTAGGTAAAAGTTTTTCATTGAAATGATTTTATCTTTTTTTTTTAAGACTTTATATATTTATTTGACAGAGATCACAAGTAGGCAGAGAGGCAGGCAGAGAGAGAGGGGGGTAAGCAGGCTCCCTGCTGAGCAGGGAGCCCAATGTGGGGCTCAATCCCAGGACCGTGGGATCATGACCTGAGCTGAAGGCAGAGGCTTTAACCCACTGAGCCACCCAGGTGCCCCGAAATGATTGTATCTTTTTAAAATATTAAACCCTGTGTTTTGGACTTTCTTGTTGGTATCTTGTATAGGTTGGATGCTGAACAAATATTTAGCCCTTAATGAATCTAAGTAATAGGCTTTCCTCATTCCACACATGCGGAATTGTGGAAGAGATACTATTTGGGGAGAATAGAAGGAATTACAGAGGAATTTAGGATTATTAATTTTAGGATTATTAATTTTAGGATTATTAACCATCTTTGAGTATTTTTGTCTGTGCTGGTCAAATGTGTTAACTTATTTATTGAGGAGACCTATATGTGCCAGGGCTTTATTTGTATTTTCTCATTTAATCCTCTGACAACCTATGAGTGTTGTTATCTCCATGTTAAAGAAATAAAGTAACTTACCAGTGTCCATGATTATGATTACTACATTCAGGACTCTAACACTCTCTTCTTAGTTATTTTGATAACTACCTTTGTGTTTCTAATTGTCTTTTAATAAATTAATAAAAAGATTACCAAAGGCTTAAAAAACAAAAGCCAAAGGTATCTGAAATGATTTTTTTTCTTGTTTGTTAGATACATGTTTACAATAAGATCCTAGGAATTAAAAACAAGTAGGATGTTCTTGATTCTTTTATTAAGTTTGAGTATTTTTTCTAATTTTATATTTATAATTAATGAGCAAATTCAGAAGACACCAAAACATTCTTTTTGGGCAAATTATTATCCAAGAAAATTGGTGTGAAAAAGAGGAAATAAGAAAATCTGTAATTCTTTGAGTATTGCATATATCAATTTGTTTAAACAATAAACTTTCAAATATACACAATAGTTTTTAAAAAATACTTAAAAATTTAGTCATCCCAAGTAACATAAAATTTTTGCAAATAGAGACCATGTTTTATCCTAATTTTATCATTCAAAAATAGCACAGCACCCTAGAAACAAATTATTTGTATTGCACAGTGGGAGGGACCGGGCATATATAGACTGATGTTTTGTCCATTTGTTTTATTTTTACATTTTTAAGCTATCAGTCTATAAGAGACTACTCTTTAGGAAGCTTACTTTTCTTTTAGCTCTGCCATTTGGGTGCACTTCCTCTCCCCACCCCTACTCTGCCCCCATAATGGAAAAGATTTCAAATAGCATTTTATGCCTAGTAGGACTCTCTGTACTTAGAACTTGTTGATAGACTTACAGACTCAATTCTATGCCTTTGCTCTCTGGCTTTTCTACCTGATTTTCAATTATTTACCACTCTTTATTTAGCACTCTTGTAGGTAGATCAGATAAAATTTTCGTAGACAGCATATATATGTTGTAAGTGCTTTGAGAACACACACACACTCATATACACTCAACCCACACATACAAATAGCAATCTCTGATAAAATATAAAAGGGAAAATTAAGCTAACAGAGCAGTGTTTAATACAATGGTTCTCAAACACTTTGGTCTCAGAACCCTTTTATGCTCTTAAATATTGAGGGCCTCAAAGAGCTTTTTGTTCGTGTGGGTTGTATCTATTGGTACTTAACACATCAGAAATTTAAATAGAGGCTTTTAATGGAACATTTATTTATTTTAAAACACAATAATAATTCACTTAAAAACTTCACTTGCACCGATGCAACAAATGCTACCGGTTTTCTGATATCTGCCAGATATCCACATCTGAATAACTAATTTTTGTCTATTATTCTTTTAAGTAAAAATGGTGTTTCATGAAAAAAAACTAGTTCAGTGTATAACTCAGTTATTTTAAATGCTTTCCCTGGAGACGACCGTTATGTGTGGTTAATGTATTTGCACAACCTGTTTCATCATACAGAATATTAAGAAGACTCAAGGGTCAGGATTTAATAAAAATCATAATTTTTGCTGCTTCAAAGACAATCTCAAGTAAGACTTGCTTTTTTTTTAACTGCAAGTACAGGACAGTGGAATAACCCTGATGCTGTTTATTCTTTCTGAAGCCCAACAGTTTCACCCACAAATGCTTTTGCTCAAATCAGTGCAAATGTCAACACAGTGTAAAAGGCAAATAATATCTTAATAATACGAAAATATTTTTTTGACCTCATGGGCTTTCTGAAAGAGTCTTGGGTACTCCCAAGGCACCACAGACCACACATTGAGAATTGAGACCCATCACTGGGGACCATAAATGAAACAAAATATGGGTAAAAGAAGGAATGTTCATGATCTGGGAAATATATTCGGAAAAAAGCTTCAACCTATTGTCTGGATTTATGACTTATATAGAGCCAGGTACTTAAACAGGTGGAAAGAGAGAGATACAGCCTTTTAACTTAAGATCTGAATCAACCTATCCACTAACTCAAGGTCTGAGTTTGTGAACACTTCAGTATTGTCACATGTTGGTAGTTTGGGGGTCCCATTGTAAGATGTGGTATTTGCAGCCATGTAGAAATGACTATAAAACTACTAGACAGGGCAGAAAGGGGGGAAAAAACTCTAAATTCGAGCCTACATCAGATATCTTAAAACATATGAAGAAAACTAATTTTCACTTAAAAGGTCAAAAATCAGTGGCACAAATGCACTTCAGGACAGCCAGCCAGATCAACAATCAAGATGGATTTACTCCAAAAAACGTAAAAGTAGTACAGTCTGAAATGATTTTAAAATAAATATATCTAAGTTCCTCAGAGATTTCTAGTTCCGTATTCAGTAGCTTAACAACCATTTAAGGGTGAAGGTGCCATAACGGTGCTTGCAACAGGATCACCTGCCTGGCTCAGTGGGTAGAGCATGCAACTCTTGATCTCAGGGTCATGATTTTGAGCCCCACGTTGGGCATAGAGATTATTTAAAAATAAAATTTTTAAAAAGATATTTTCAACATGTAATAGTTAAGAGTTAGCAAAAAAAAACTTCTGTTTCCTCCAGCAGGAACAGTTAATTTCTCATGATCCAAATTCTTAAGGGTTATGGAACCGTACTAGCAGGCTATTTAGAACTTTCTAGGGTTGTACTTTACAAGCAGAGGGAGATCATAGAAGAATGAAGCTAAAGCAGTTGGTTCATAGTGGGAATAAAATGAAATAGCAGCATCGATAACAAAACATTTTTAAGAATTAATGTCTTGGGGCACCTGGGTGGCTCAGTGGGTTAAAGCCTCGGCTTGGGTCGTGATCTCAGGGTCCAGGGATCGAGCCCCACATCAGGCTCTCTGCTCAGTGGGGAGCCTGCTTCCCCCTCTCTCTCTGCCTGGCCTCTCTGCCTATTTGTGATCTCTGTCTGTCAAATAAATGGATAAAATCTTAAAAAAAAAAAAAAAAGAATAAATGTCTTTTGGGGCTCCTAGGTAGCTCAATTGGTTAAGCATCTGTCATCCGATCAGGTCATGATCCAGGTTCTGGGTTAGGGTTAGGAGCCCCTGGTCAACCTCTCTGCTCAGTGAGGAGCCTGCTTCTCCCACTCCCTGCTGCTCCCCCTGCTTGTGCATGTGTGAATGCATGCTTTGTCAAATAAATAAATCTTTTTTACAATTTTTGAAAAAAATAAAAATTAATGGGGGTACCTGGGTGGCTCAGTGGGTTAAGTAAGCCTCTGCCTTCAGCTCAGGTCATGGTTTCAGGGTCCTGAGATCGAGCCCCCACATCGGGCTCTCTGCTCAGCAGGGAGCCTGCTTCCCCCTCTCTCTGCCTGCCTCTCTGCCTACTTGTGATCTCTCTCTCTCTCAAATAAATAAATAAATAAAATCTTTAATAAATAAATAAAATGAATGTCTTTAGTAAATGCATGAGGACTTTAACTCATAAAAATCAGTGCTTTGGTTCTAAGCATCTAATCTTACTGATTGTAAAGGCAAACATGCCGTGATAGTTCATTTTCATCACTGAGTGGTTCTCTGATTTAGTAAAACAGCATACATTTGATTTGCATATAAACACTCATAAACACTCAGATACAATGTACTTTTAGGTCTATTTCTGAAGATGTCAGTTATATCAGTTTCTAGACTAAGCCTCTGACAGAAAGAAATTTAAGTAAATGATGTCAGATTAATGATGAAACCTAATAGCAGTACCAGTGTTCTCTGAAGAAGCATTAGTGGGTTGAGCAGGGTCTAGAAATAGGATCGAGGACTGGAACTCTGGCTCTAGGCAAAATACCAGGGGTCTCCAACCTTCTTTTTATCATGAAACCCTATCTGTAAAATTTTATGCATAGAGCCCCAATGTGCATCCATAACTTAGATGGATATTTTACTATGTCAGTATCTTTTTTTTTCAAGTGAGCTAACTAAGGGCTTGAACTCATGACCCTGAGATCAAGACCTGAGCTGAGATCAAGAGTTAGACGTTTAACTGACTGAGCCACCCAGGCACCCCAGTATGTCAGTATCTTAAAGGTGTATTATATGCTTGGGGTAAATTTCATTTGTATTTTTAAATCTTTATTTCAACACTCATCTGATATATAAATAATGTAGATTATACATGCCATCTTCTTGTGATCTGATTAAGTAGAATCTGTTTTTCCTTGGAATGTGGCTAATGAATATAGCACATATAGGGGGTTAATGCTTCTATTTTCTCTTTTGGGTGTGAGTTTTTATATTATTAGTCTGTAGTTTCTTTGAAGACATTTTTAAGCCATTGGTCTGGGTTGGTTTGGTTAAAATTAGATAACTTACTCCATAAACTCACTTAGGCACATTCACATTATAATACATGAACACTAAAAGGGAAAGAATAGGTGAAGGTATCACTGTCCTTGAATGTCATGGGACTCCTCCTGCCTTCGAGATACCCAGCGTGCGGTACTGACATGTGACTCGGACCCGCAGATCCAGCATGGGTTGTAGTGATGTATTAACTTCAGTAAGGCTTTAATTCCTTAAGTCTAATGTAAATAGAAGTTCAAATATTTTCTTCTCATATACCAGTTAATTGACTACTGCCATTTATTTTGGAGAGTAGTGTTCTAAAGAACCAAGCTGAAATGTTAACTTCAAAGTTACAAACCTCAGAATTCTAGTATCTGTGTCTGGTATTGGTCTGGTGGGCAGAGTGTTAAGTGGCACTGTTTCTTTGGCAACTTGAGGCTGTTATAATGAAATATGGAAGCTTTTGACCTGAATAGACACTTGCTGTCATCCTGTCCTTAGATTCTTACTAGTTACTCTACATATGGAATTTCATGCTAGCAGTTTTAGCCATTCTTCATGGAATGGAGAGGAATGGGAAGATGCATTTCATAAGTGGCAAGGCAATAGAAATGAGCATGCCAGTACTCCCTTGTTTGGACGAGGATTATAAACTGAAGCGCGCATAGGTACTAGCCTCAAAGTGAGTGAGTGAAGCAAGCTGTTTGGAAGAAAAACAATAGTATAACAATAGTATAAGCTCATTGATTCCTGGTAACTAACATGCATCCTGAGGATTTTTGAGACTGTAGAGTGGCAACAGTCTGGAAGAAGCACATGCCCCATCTTTCATGTCATCTGTCACTCAGTTCCACGTGGTTGTTGCTTATGGGAATATGGGTCTGATGCTACCATATTTTCAGTTTCCCCACAGTAAGGGAAAGCAGTAAATCAAATTTTTATGTGTGGTATGCTGGTATTAAAATAGACAATAAATTCCTATTTTTTTATGAATTCTGGGAAGATCACTCAAATATTATCTGTAGGCCAGTCTTTACCCTGGGCCGCCAGTATATAACTTCGAATTTAAATCAAAACAGCAGTAGAGAAGAGGGAGAAGTGAGACAGATACTTTACCCTCAGGTTGTTTTGTAATTCATATAGTAAAAAGTGTGTATCTTGTCCCTTTTTCCCATGAGATAAAGACCAGAATTGCAAAGATGACATTTATTTATCCTTGTAACAAAAAGATAGCTTTGAAATGATGACCTGAAATACAAATTTTATTTGTATATTATTGGAAATTGGTGTTTTCTTTAATTAAGCAGTTATTTAATGAGAATTTGCTAAGTGCCAGACCTTCTTCTATGTAGTCACTGAAAATCTTGAGTAAGACCAAGTGCAAAGACATGACAGTCTGCCAAGGGACAGGGAAAGGCATTGGGCTCAAGAGCAATAAGTACAGTATGCCATTTATTTACTAATTTTTTAAAAAAGATTTTATCCATTTATTTGACAGAGAGAGAGAGATCACAAGATTTGACAGAGAGGGGCAGGAAGAGGGGGGCAGCAGCTGATGCGGGGCTCGATCCCAGCACCCTGAGAACATGACCTGAGCTGAATACAGAGGCTTAACCCACGGAGCCACCCAGGCGCCCCTACTAATTTTTGTATTTAGTTAGAAACTAGTTTTTATTTTTATTTTAGGTTTTGTTTTTGTTTTTTTAAATAAGTCAAGACACAAGAAAAATGCCTATATTAGAGTTAATGAAACCAAGTCTATGGCAGCCCAGGAGACAGAATAGTTCTACTGTAAGAAACAGGGTAAGGCCTTTAAGGTGAACTTGTCAGAGAACAATTGAGGGGAGTGGGGGGGACAATTCCTGGCAGAAGAAACAAATACACTGTAAATACACGATGTGTTTGAGGGGCAGTAGTAAGTAGTAGTATAGTGCGACAGAGTTGTACAGTACCTGGCAGGGAGTATAGTGCATATAAATCTGGAAGGATAAAGTTGAGGGTACCTCAGCCATGCCTGTTAGGCCAAATGAAGAAGTTTGAGCTTTTTTTCTTTTCTTAAATTTAGTTCTGGAAAGTCATTGAGGAAATCCTTTTAAACAGGGGAGTAACGTGACCAGATCTTCATTTCAGATCAGTGTGACATCACTCTAAAGCACCTGTTCAATAGAAACAGAATGCAAACTACAAATGCAAGCCACATAATAATTTTAAGTGTGCTAGCCACACTGAAAACATGAAAAGAAACAGGTGAAATTAACTTTAATATTATATTTTATTTATAAATCCAAACATTGTTTTAACAGGTAGTCAATATAAACAGTTATCAATGAGATATTTTACATTTTGTATACTAAATCTTTGTAATTCATTGTCTACTTGACACTTATAGGTTTAATTCAGGCAAGCCATTTTTATTTTATTTTTTGAAGGATTTATTCATTTTATTTTAGAGAGGGAGAAGGAGCATCAGGAGGTGTGTGGTTTGCAGAGGTGGAGGGAGAGAATCCCAGGCAGAATCCCCGCTGACCACAGAACCCTACACAGGGCTCAGTCTCACGACCCTGAGATCATGACCTGAGCCAAAATCAAGAGTCGGATGCTTAAAGGACTGAGCTACCCAGGTGCCGTAAGATAATCCATTTTTAAAATGCTCTACAGCCACATGAACCCATACTACGGAAGAGATTAGAAATGAGAGGAAGAGTCTGTTGGTTAGTCCCTGTGAAAAATGGTGAGGGCTTAAACAAAAATAGTGTAGTGGCAGGCGTGGTATAGATAAGTAACCAAAGCTTTTTAAAGAATGGCATCGTACTGTATGAAACGTAAGCAACTTTTTTTTTTCCATTCAGCATTAGGTTTCTAGGTTTCATCCATACTGACGTGGGCAGCTGTAGTTCCTGTATCTTTATTGCTTTAAAACTTCCCATTGTAAGTGTATACTATTATGTTTTATCCATTTTCCTTTTGCTCCACTTCTTCTCTATTTTGATACTATAAACCATGTCACTGTGAACATTCTTGTGCATGTTCTGTAGTACACATGGGTGAGAATTGCTCTCAGATCTATATACTAGTAGATACTGATCCTTCGTGACATTATGCAAATACTTTCACCTGGTTTGTAGCCTGTTTTATGTTCAAAAGCTGACTTGGTTTCTGAAGTTCTTTTTTTGTGGTTGAATCTAACCATCTTGTATGGTTAGCATGTGTTTTTATTTTAATCATAAGAAATTTTTCCTTTCTCTGTGGTCACAAGTTTTCTTTTTTTCTTTTAAAGATTTTATTTATTAATTTGACAGGGAGAGAGATCACAAGCAGGCAGAGCAGCAGGTGGGGGGGGGGGGAAACAGGCTCCCCACTGAGCAGAGAGCCCGATGTGGGGCTCAATCCCAGGACCCTGAGATCATGAGCCGAGCTGAAGGCAGAGGCTTAAACCACTGAGCCACCCAGGCGCCCCACAAGTTTTATTTTATATTACCTTAAAATTTTTTAAAAACTCACATTTTGCATTTGTCTTTAGCCCATCTGGACCTTTTTTTTTTTTTTTTCTATTTCCCAGATTGTGTTTTGTTTATTAGAGAGAGCAAGAGAGAGAAAGAGCAGGAGCAGAGGGGAGAGGAAGAAGCAGGCTCCCCCTGGAGCAGGGAGCTCAGCATGGGGCTTGATCCCAGGACCTCGTGACCTGAGCCTAAGATACTTAACCAACTGAGGCACCCAGGTGCCCCTGGACCATTTATTGAAGTCCTTCTTTGTATTAGTTACCTATTGCTACGTAATAAATTACCCCAACCTTAGCTCTTAAGACAGTGGGTCAGGAATCTGGGAGCTGCTTAGCCTGAGGGGTTTCAGCCCAGAGTCTCCCTGTTTGCAGTTTAGCTGTTGACTGGGCTTGAGTCATATCTAGCACCCAGCTCACATGCCCTTTGGCAAACCTCCGATGATACACTTGCAGGCTCACTCACATGGTTGCTGATAGTCTGTGGTTCCTCATCACAGGAGTCTCACTATAAGTTGCCTAAGTATCCTCCCAGCATGGCAGCTGGCTTCCCCCAGAACCAGTGATTTCAGTAGAGAAAGGAAGACAAAAATTGTAGTCTCTTTATCACCTAGTCTTGGAAAGGATGGATGTCTCCCATTTCTTCGACCATATTCAATTTACTAGAAGCCATGCACACTTAAAGGGGGGAAAATTAATCTTTGCTTCTTGCAGGGAGGAGTATCAGAGTTTGTGGACATATCTTTAAAACCGCCGAACTCCTTTCCTTGGTGATCTGCAGTGCCAGCTTTGTTAGATAGAATCTAATCTAGTTACATGTAGGTCTCTCTCTGGCCTCCTTATTCCCATTGTTAAATTTGTATAACCTGTTTCTTTTTTCTAATCCTAAATGGGTATATGCCCAATTTTGTGGCCTCTGTTTTCATTCCTTATACATGAACATTTATGTGTAGAGAGTATCCATTTTTCTGTCTTTACCTGTGAACGCTTAACTGAAGATTCCAAACTGTGTACTGGACATTACCTCAGACTCTTCGTATCTATAACCAGACTCCTTTTCATGTATCTCTGCTTTACAGGAAAAAAAAAAAATCTTGATAGTTGTGATCCTGGTTATGGCCTGATTCAAGGCCCTGTATTAATCCATGAGAGGCATTATATCAGCGTTTAACAGTATAGGCTTTGGTATCAGACCTGCACTGAATTTTATCTATTTGCTAGATGAATGTGACCTTGAGCAAAACAAAGTCCCTACCACTGAGTTTATGTTCTAGTGAAAAACGGACAAATACTTGAGTACTAATAGGCAGTAGTAATTACAGTGGCGGAAAAATAAAGCAGCATGAATTAAGGGAGTAAATTTTGTGGGATTAGGGCATTATTATTTAATATAGTGTGGTTAGAAAAGGCCTCTCTCATAAAGTTCTGTTGGAACAGGGAGCTGTGAAGTAGAAAGTATTCCAGGCAGAGAGAGTAGCCAGTGCAAAAGCTCTATAGGAGAAGTTTACCCCTTATCTTTAAGGAATAGTAAGGAGACCCTTTTATATAAAGAAATTTGACAAGGGGAGAAGTAGCAGTCTGATCAGAATTATTAAGGGAAGAAAGGATCTGGTAAACCATTATATGAACTTTGATTTTTATTCCAGAGAGAATTCAGAAGCCGTTAGAGAATTTTGAGCAGAGGATGTAAAGTTTTCTGCCTTGTATTTTTAAAAGATCACCCTGGTTGATATATTGACAATACACTGAAGGAGAGATGAGGACAGAAGCAGGATTATTTAGAAGGCTGTTGGAATATAATTCAGGCAAGAGGTGGTTTACAATAATGGTGGTTTACAACAGGATGATGCAATGATATTGATCAGATTCCAAATATGTTTCTTATTTTTTTTAAAGATTTTATTTGTTTATTTGACAGGGAGACCACAAGTAGGCAGAGAGGCAGGCGGGGGGCGGGGGCAAGGAGCAGGCTCTCCGCAGAGCAGAGAGCCCTATGTGGGGCTCGATCTCAGGACCCTGGGATCATGACCTGAGCCGAAGGCAGAGGCTTTAACCCACTGAGCCACCCAGGCGCCCCCCCCAAATATGTTTTTTAAATAGAGCCGTCAGAATTTGCTAAATGGTTGAGCTTTTGGCCACTGCACTGTATATAGGCTTTTTTGTTTTGTTTTGTAGAAAATTTAGAAGATACAAGTAGAAAAAGGAATTATTTTTATTTTCTGTTGAGAGGTGACCACTGTTGAAATTTTGATATATTTTTGTAGTGTGCATCATATGCCTAGGCATAGACACATGCACAATGCATGTGTAAATAAACTTTTTAAAATTAAGCTCTACCCCCAGCGTGAGGCTCGAACTCACAACCCTGAGATCAAGAGTTGCATGGTCTAACAACTGAGCCAGCCAGGCACCCCATAAACAAACTTTATTTGTAATGAATGTTTTTCAGTATCATTAATATTTGCCGACTTTTTAATGACTGCATAATGTTCCATCCTATAAATGAATTACAGTTTATTTGTTTCATATCAACATTTAGGAAGCTTCCAGTTTTTTCCTGTTATGTATAGCATTTACAAGAACATTGCATTCTTTTAAGTATATGCAGGATCAGGAGAACAAATTTCCAAGTACTTTTTGAGACCTGGAAATACTGAAATACTCAAATATGAAATCGTACAAGCTCATGAAATAGCATCTCCTCTTTGCTTAGGAGTCTCTTGGCTTAAACAGTTACCATTAAAAATAATTCCAAATCACCGTCTTTTGATTTTGATACTAAAAAGACTTCCTGTGAATTTCATACTAATATTTTAGTAGGTACACTGCAGTATGAACATAAGAATTATTATATGGGCTGGTATACTAGCTTCTGTATTATACTCAGGGGAAAAGAAAATCATTTGTTGACAGAAGTGAAATTTTAAGTGTTTTTCAGCATCTGCATTTAATTTGTGATTAAGAATTTCTAGAATGTTAGTGAGCCAGTTTTTAGTACTATATTTAGGTTTTAATGACCCATGTTTGGGGTACAATAATGCTTCTTCCCCCCTTTTTGGTCTCACTTTATATAGATTGCTTCTATCTTTGCTTTTGCCACCTGTGGAGGTTTTAAGGGCAAAACAGAAATTCAAGTGACTTGCGCTAAACTTACTGAAAATAAAACGATTACAGCTGCTTTTGGTTATCCATTCAGGTAAGATATTTGTTTGTTTTTATAGTTGAAAATTTTTACTTTCATATTGACTCTTTGAGATTTCCAAAAGTTTGTGAGGGGGAGAAAATTTTTAAATTGCACATATGCTCTTTTGTAAGTAGTGAACATTGCTCTTCAAACTGTGGCGTGTGGGCCAGTGTGTATCTGCAGACTGTGTTCCTGGCCTGTGAGGAATTAAGTATGGAAAACAAGAGGAAGCATTTAGAAACTTATATGACCTTGCCTTGACATTTTTATTCTGTCATCCCACAGTGAATTGACAATTTAAAAACAGTGACTGCTCCATCACCTTAGCATGAGAAGCCATGATGTGGAAGCAGTCACAGCTTAAGAAAATTCAAATTTCTCATGTATTTGCAATTACTAAAAAATAAGCATTCTTTATTATCATTTTAAGATATGTATTTAAAGCAAGGAGTTTGTGTTTATTTTCTTACTCAGACGAAATTGAGTATTTTGTGAATTCCTCTGTTTAACTTAAGTGTTTATTGAAAAGCTTATTGAATATGTCCTGTGTTTAAGCCATGGTATAAATCTTCTTCCATGTACTACTTACCTGACCTCTCTAGGACTCGAAATCTCTAGCCATTGAGTGAGAACTTTTACCTTTTAAGGTTGTTTTGTTGATTAAATAAACCCTTACAGTAAAAATATGTCAGATAGCAGGGCCTGGTAGTGAATCATTGCCACTTCATTTCCCAGTCCTTCACTTAAAAAGTTCCTATATGAGGAACTGTTATGGCACATTTAGTGATAAGTGTTTTTGCAGTTTATAGACAAGGAAATTTGAAAACAATCTCAAGTTAGCAGCTAATTAATCTAGGGTTAAAATGTGAATCATAATTGACTCTCCTGGTGCTAGTCACATAGACTGTGCCTCCTAGAACAGAATATCATGTCTCAAATTGCAGACTATTTTGTATCAGCTTTCTTAACCTGCTGGGTTCTTATTGCAGAAAGGTAGTTTCTGGGTGTGAAAGTGTTTAATGGAATCTATAGTCAGTCTGTCATAAACCAATTACAAGGCATAGTTTATGTACATTTCTTAGGAAATTTTTCATTTAAATATTTGAATTTTCTCCTTTTTCTCCCCAAAGGAAAATGTGATATATTTTGGGAGTGCTTTTTGAAATGTCGTTTCAGTATTTTAATCCCAAATCATTCACAAATTTATTTGAGCCTTTTCTTAATAGGTTGAATGAAGCATCATTTCAGGCACATCCAGATGTAAACGTGTGTGATGTAAATTGGAAAAGTTATGTGCTTATTGGAGATTACTCTTCCTCCGCACAATTCTATGTGACGTTTGCAGTCTTTGTCTTCCTGTACTGCATTGCCGCTCTTCTGCTCTATCTCGGTTATACAAGCATGTATCGGGATAGTCGAAAACTTCCCATGATTGTAAGTAAACACTTCTTTGTATACAAAAGCCGTATATAAGTTATATTTGGAGTTAATGTAGATTTTCTTATACTGGAAATGAAAATTCATGACATAAAACATTCATGTTTTGTTCTGTGCTTACCATGAGGTTGAGCTTTCTCTGGTTGTCACATTGCGCTTGATTCTTTGCACCAGTTTGCAACACCTTCTCTGTACTCTAGGGAATACAGAGGTCTGTTTGTTTCTCAGTCTCGCTTTAACCTGGAAAGATCTCAAACATACAGAGTATATTAGGTTGCAAGTAGAGAAATTAAGTAGAAATTAATGCCTTTAATTTGAGGAATTGCTGACCAACTAGTAGTCTCATGATGGTGTTCCTGCTTCTTACCTTTTTTCTCTTTTCTCAAAGACCTGCTTTATATCTCTGCAATGTTTTATTGAGCTTAATAGTCAACATCAGAAATCAACAAACTCTGGCCCACAAGCCAAATCTGATTCATTGTGGGTTTTATTAATTTTTTTTCAATGAAGTTGGTTTTTTGTTTTATAACACAGCCATACCTAAACATTTCCATGCTGTCTATAACTGCTTTCATACAGTGGCAGAGATAAGTAGCTGTGAGAGAGACCAAATATATTTATTGTCTGGCCCATTTCAGGAAATGTTTGCTGACTCCTGGTCTATATTCCTAAATTCTTTAATTTAAACTCTGACCCATGGGGTTATGGACATTGGGGAGAGTATGTGCTATGGTGAGTGCTGTGACGTGTGTAAACCTGGCAATTCACAGACCTGTACCCCTGGGGCTAATAATACATTATATGTTTATAAAAAAATTAAAAAAATAAAAATAAATCTGACCCAGATAATTCTATAAGAATTAGAGAATGTTCACTAGTGATGTTCATGAGCTAATTTCGAATCTTGGAGATGACAACAAAGGATTCGGATTTGAAGTCCTCTAACATCTTTCTTGGCTTCAGGGTCTTCTGAGCTGGAAATAAAAATAATCTCCGAGATTTAAGTAGTAGAATCTCCTCTGGATTATTGGTGCAAATACAGATAAGCTGTTGTTTTAAACTAGAAGTCCACAACAAAAGAATAACTACAAAGTCAGTATCAAGTGTTATTGACTTGAAGGGAGCATAGAGGTGCTTTTGAGATACCAGTTATTTGTATCGTGAGAAAACTCTGTCATCTCCTGATTATTTGTGAAGTTACTTTAAAGGGAAGGCTAGTTGGGTATGAAAAAATTATTAAATAAGATAACGGGTTTTATTTCTTATTTATTTTTAATTTTTGCTGCCTGGATCATAAGAATACAAATGGTAAGTAAGGAATAAAACAGTCTGCTAAAATTCTTATTTATTTTGTTTCCTGAATCTGAGAAAAGATTCTTAAACCTGACGTTTTTTATTTTTTTAAAGATTTTATTTATTTATTTGACAGATCACAAGTAGGCAGAGAGGCAGGCAGAGAGAGAAGAGGAAGCAGGCTCCCTGCTGAGCAGAGAGCCCGCCCCTACGTGGGGCTTGATCCCAGGACCCTGGGATCATGACCCAAGCCAAAGACAGAGGCTTTAACCCACTGAACCACCCAGGCGCCCCTAAACCTGACGTTTTAATAAAATATTTTCTTGGACGTCTTTCAAAAAGATGGGCATCAACTATTTTAGTTTGCAATGCTTAACCAACAGAAATTACATATGAGGAATCTGTAACTTCTGTAGACTTTCCAGGATGTACTTAAGAAGGGAAGGTAGAGTGGCAACTGGGTGGCCCAGTCGGTTAAGCCTCAGCGTTCAGCTTGGGTCATGATCTCAGGGTCCTGGAATTGAGACCCATCTCAGGCTCCCCACTCAGTAGGGAGTCTGCTTCTCCCTCTCCCTCTGCCCCGTTGCACTGTTTGTGTTTTCTCCCCTCCTCTTTCTATCAGGTAAATAAAATCTTTTAAAAAGGGGCCGGGGGTGTGGAACTGTGGAGCACCTGGCTGGCTCAGTCAGCTAGCTCTTGGTCCAACTCTAGTGCAGATCTAACTCAGCATCCAACTCTTGATCTCAATTCAGGTCTCGATCTCAGGGTCCTGAGTTCATGCCCTGCACTGGAGGGGGATTCAAGCCCCCTGTGGGGCCTACTTTGGGAAGAAAAAAAAAAAGGAATTATGATTATCATATAGATACTGCCTCCTGTTAAAATTCTTTATAATTTAAATACTAAATGAAGACAGTTCTTGCTATTTTGTCATTATTCCAAGAAACTTTAAAGTTAACTCTAGAATGAGCCTTTTATTTTTTCATATTTTATTTAGTGAGCTTTTAAAAATCACACTTTCTAAGGCAGCCTCTAAATCTATTTTTGTAGAGGATTTTTCTATTAAAACTATAAAACTGATCTAGGTGCATCATTCAGAAAATCAAAAGAAATTTTCCATCTTGGAGTGATCAGTTAGTGATTATAGATAATCCAGAACTAGCCCTATAAGTGTTTTTTGTTGTTGTTGATACAATATATAAAGGATGCTTATCTGTAAAAATTCAAGCTTCTAAATTAAATTTTGAATTCTACTTTTAATTTAACCATATAAATGTGAAAAAGTTTTCTTGAGATACCCAAATTTAAAATATAGCCAAATAGAACATTGTTTCTTTTAAAGTACACTTTGTTAATGAGGACATGCCTTTTTGGCAATGTTCTCAATTCTCTACTAAGGTATTTCTAGGAGCATTCCAATTGTGCATTTTAATTTCCCTTTTTAAGTAAATACAGCATTTTTTTTGTTTTAAATAGCAGGAACGTAAGGGTTCTATACCATGTGGAGAATCAGAAATATCCAAAAACCTGAAACCAAACAAAGATAAAGTATCCCAAATCTTAAACACCTGTCATGAATCCTATCCCACCTCATTGGTGGGACCAGGGCAGCTATCGTTGGTGCATTGCAAAACTGTGGGTGGGCCGCATCCTAAAAAGAGAGTCCTGAGTAGGACAGAGATGATCTTCAGAGGCCCTCATTTCTCCCACTTCCCCCTCACTCTAAAGTGACTGCGTGCATCATTTTCAGAAAATTTCCCCTGCTTTTGCAGTATAAGAATGTCATGCAAGCAGCAAAGAAGGTGTAAAGAGCATAATCAGAAAAACATCGGAGTGTTTTTTAATTCGGAAGTTGAAAGAAAGAAACCTGGAAATTAAAAGGATTTGACATATATAGGCCAAAACTATGAACTTCAGCCCAGAGAGAACTTGTTTAAGGTGTGATAATCTTAGACAATTTATCAGTTCTCCAAAAGGCATTGTGTTTCCAGCACAATTTCTCTTCCTAGAAAATACCTACCTGCAGCGAAAGTACAGCTGAGTGCAGAAGTGAAAAGGAGAGTGGAATCCCCACAGTGCAAAACATGGAAGCCACATTTCTGTCCTTTTTTCTTTGATCTACATTTTTTTAAAAGAAGATCGGGAGCAGTGGAAAGCTCAGATGCAAAATGCAAATACCTCCTTCTTTGTAAAATTAGTCATTGTTTTGGTTCTCTGATCACAAGGCATTTATTCATTGCCATCTTGACCTGGTGGACAAGCTATGTATAGTAGAGTTTCTATATGTCATAAGTGGTTACTTGTGTTTAGTCTCAATAAATGACTAAGAGCTGGTTGAAAAAATAATTAAAAACCAATTAGATTTATTTGGGGGAGGGAGGACCACTTTTCTGATAAGCTCCAAAAACCATTTCTGAGCTTGCAGAGATTTTTGCTGTAGATGTGTAAGAACTTGTAGCTCTGGGTGTACCTGAATGCTAAGAATACGTAACATTAAAAGATACAAATTTTACATTATTCCCACTTTGGTGGTTAATTTAAAGGAAAACCAAACAAGGTGGGACTTACACTTTATATTACACAAATGCATTCTTTAAAATAATCTTTAAATTTTTGTAACCAATGCTATTTAACAAAGTTTTAGTTCCCCAGCAGAATAGATTGAGTAAAGAGAGTACATTTTTTTCTTTCTTCATCTTATTCAATAAGAAACTGTCCAGAATATTTAAAACTTTAATCCTGTTCTTGGAAATGTAGTAAGTAGCAAAGACTTTAGAAGGAAATTATTAGTGAGAAGATGCCTTGAGAGATTATTTTTTTTTGTCCTTAATATAATGACTATTCTTAAAATTTTAGGGTCATGAATTTCAAAAGAAACAAGTCATCCTAGATATGTACTTTTCACCATTTCGTTATCCAGATCATGGACAGCTAGATTTTTTTTAAAGTTATTTATTTGAATTCCTTCCTTATTTTTTTCAACCAGCTCTTAGTCATTTATTGAGACTAAACACAAGTAACCACCTATGACATATAGAAACTCTACTATACATAGCTTGTCCACCAGGTCAAGATGGCAATGGGGAATTGGATTTAACTGAAGTTAGAGTTTTGCCAGAAAAGTATGAGAAAACAGGAGAAGGTGAGGGAGTTGAGTGTGTGCAAGGGGTTGTAACGAAGGACCTTAGAATAGAAATTAAAGGGGAAATGAGAGCATGAGTGAAGTTGAGAGACAGTAGAGTGGTAAAATCAGAATGTAGTCTCAGTGGGTCAAAGGATTTTTGAAGCTGGGGTACCTAAAGGAGCATGCGCTGGAAAGAGATGAGACTGGGAAGTAGATGAGGTGAAACTGGGTTTATGTGGGGATAGAGTTCTTGGTGATAACAGGGTGTGAGGTGTGATCCTGGCAGTGCCTGGCTTAGTCAAGGCTGTGGTAAGGGCTACGTGAAACTGAGTTCTAGTGTCAAAATCTTAGACTGCTGAGTAGATGACTGAGTCTTGTTCACTGCTCAGGCAGTATGCTAGTCATGCTAAACAGCAATGTGTCCAATGCTGACTATGGCCTTTTTTATAAAGTATGTCATGTAGGCCAGTTCTCAGTACCACAGAGTTCACTGTGATCTCAATCCCATCATGGATTTGAAGTATAGTATTTTTAAATTAACTCTTCATCATTAACTCATACTTATTTTTGCTTTAGGACTTTGTTGTTACTCTTGTTGCGGCTTTTCTGTGGTTGGTGAGCACTTCAGCCTGGGCTAAAGCTCTTACAGATATTAAAATAGCTACTGGTCATGGCATTGTCAAGGAACTTAAGCCTTGCCGTCAAGAAGTGATGTGTTATTTTGGCTCTGTGACTAGTATGGGATCCTTAAATGTATCTGTGGTACGTATGCGGTATTTATAAGATATTTTATTTCACTTAGAAAAACCAAAAACCTTACTAGTGATAAAAGAAAGCAATAGATTTTAATCAGTCTCTCAATGAATGTATTGTTTGCATGTTTACTAAGATATCAGAACTCTAGCTACCAGATAGTTGTTACCTTTATAACAGTGAAGAAAAGTTTGTCAGGAAAATTACTACTTGTTAACAGGTTTGAACAAGATCGTGATTGAGTCTTTCTTTTTTTTTAAAATTGACTAGGCAAGACTTTTACCTGAAAGGCACTAATAGTCGTCACTAACATTTATAAAGACTACGTGTCAGGCGTTGTGCTAATAAGGGCATTACATTACACTCATCTTGTTTAACTTATCCAGTAACCCAAAGAGGAATGTGGGAGATAGGATTATTATCTTCATTTTCCAACTGGAAAAAAATGTAGGTCATGTGTTAACTTGCTGAAGGTAACACACTGGTAAAGTTAGCAAGCCAAGGTGGGGACCAGATCCAACTTAGAGCCGGTTCTCTAGTCTGACCTATTCTAGGTCTATGAAAGTAGTACTTTTATGGTTTCTTAAGTGCTCTAAAAAAATCAGTATATATAAATTTAAATAATATTTAGTCTGTTTTACCAAAATACAGATAAATATATTACTAAATATGTTCTTAATATACAGCATATATTATGTTTAAGGAAGTCCTCTCTTTTCAAGAAAATATTTTTCCATGGGTGAAGTCAGCATGCCTTATAAAGCAATTTGGCCAGATTTTTGTGTTAGCACTTTGTGATTTAAACGTCTTCTTTTGCATTTATATTGACCGTGATCTGAGATCAACATTTTCAGAAATGTTGTTTCTGTGTGCGAATATGCAAAAAATATAAAGCATTGGCCTTCAGTAGTATGATACAACTCTCAGCCTCTCTACCCAGTCTTACATCATATAAATCACTATTGTTCTTATATTTGGAGGAAGAAAAATACAAAAAAAGGGTAGCTTCAGTTTATTCATCTCTGAGACTTTAATCTTGTCAGCTTTGTAACTGGGAAAATTCCTTTTACATCGACTAATGTAGGATATGATGTAAGGATCTTGTGTGACTCCTTTTCTCTTCTGGCTGCAGCTATTGGAGTAGGAGAGATAGTAAGTAGTAGGGGAGAATGAAAGGATATAGGAAGGGATACCCACGGAGAGCTTATAACCATT
Organism: Taxidea taxus jeffersonii; assembly: GCA_003697995.1. NCBI lineage: Eukaryota > Metazoa > Chordata > Mammalia > Carnivora > Mustelidae > Taxidea > Taxidea taxus. The sequence goes on along the minus strand of RCUC01148749.1, from coordinate 56,812 downwards.
CAGATGGAGAAAAGTGAAAGCCCCCAAAGAAGGAAGCATGGATTCCTGTTCCTCTTCACCTGAAAGCACTAAAGTCTAATTACAAAGTAATAATAAGGTTTTACTTTTTTTCTCAAATTTAATCCCATCTTCTTGGTAATGTTGAGCATGCAAAGATAAGCTTTCTTTTAGTCGTAATTTTATGTGTTACAGATTTAGAGATGTTAGCTTTATTTCATTGGGAATAGTCATTATATATACAAATTTGGCATTGAAATGGAAAGTTTTTTTAATTCTACTTTACATGTAGTTTACATTTTAATTGAAATAATGCTATACTGCCTGGAAATGTTAAATATTTGAAGGAAAACTAAGATGGGTATAAATTTTTAAGTAGATACTAGATTTTCATGTTTACTTTTCTCTTCCTTAGATCTTTGGCTTTCTGAATCTGATACTTTGGGGAGGAAATGCATGGTTTGTGTACAAGGAGACCAGTTTACATAGTCCATCAAGTACTTCTGCTTCCCACAGCCAAGGAGGTATTCCGCCTCCTTCTGGAATATAATTAAAGGGAGAAATACACTGTATGAAATATATGTCTATACTATGACCTGTTGCCAACATCTTGAGAAGCATTATTTGTTTCTAATAAAAGCAATGGCTTTTTCAATAAATTGGTGGGTTTAAAATTTTGCTGCTTTTTTATATAAAGCCTGTGCCTTTCCTAGAAATTTAAGATGTAAATGTATTCTCACATGTAAATTTGAAAATTCAGGGGCCTATTATGAGATGATACACATTTTTAAATGACTGGTTTATTTCTTTACTAAGTTGTTTGCCTTCCAAAGTGTTTACACCTTAAGCCTTAACATATATCTTCACTCAGAAAAGAGTTACATTTTCATATCATAATAGGAAGAAAATCTCTATTTGGAATATACACTACTGTAAGTTTGTACAGATCATATACCTAAGACCTGTCTTTGTTTAAGAAAGCCTTGATTACGTAAATCATATTTAGAAAAACATATTTAGTTCAGAATTTGTATCTGAACATTGTTTATATGTTATGAAAAATTTTTAATTGCAAAGACTGGTTGTATGTTTTATTTCTGTTTTTCTAAGTGACCTACAGTACTTAATAGGTGTACTAAAACTGTTTTGGGGAACGGGGTTTGGAAATTTCTAATAGATGTATAGTTAATTTAGTGATTCTGTCGCATGAGGTGTAAGCTTCCATTATGCTGGTTGTTTAATAGACTTGCTGTATAAGTAGAAAGAACATAGTTCAGCTAGATATTTTCATACATACGGGCATTACTCTCAGTGGTATTTGTTTGCTGTCCTTTGTTGCTCATTCTACTTAAGTGCAGGCTGAGACCTGGTCTTGCAAGTGGAGTAAAACAAGCCACCTGTTTTTGCAGACCCTTTCATAGGGTTAAAAAAAAGTAAGATTTGCCTTTTACTTTGGAAACATTTAACATTTAGATTCAATGAAGTTGCTATTTTGAGTGTAGCATTGATATTGTGAAAATAAATGCAATTTGGAATTCATGTTTCTTAATGTTCATTCTTATTTCACAAATAGATCATTAAGGAATTATGCATCATAAAGAGGAATTTAAGTGAGCTGTATTACGGGTGCACTGTCTTTGCACACACATTTGGGTATATTCTGAATACAGGGATTATTCACATTTTGCTTCCTAATCTTTTTGTTGTACAGGGCCAGATATCTTGTTCTTACCACATGATTGTTTATATGTGAAGCACATCTTGCTGTTGCCTTATTTTTTGTTGCTTTTGTTCATGACAAGAATTGTCAATATGAGAATGTATATCTTTAATGCAACAAACTTAATAAAGAAGTTAAAAGAAAGAGTGCACTGATTGTTATATTACAAAGAAACTTTTATCTTAAAGGCAGGAACAATGCAAAATGGAATTGATTTCCAGAGTAGGAATAATTCTTTTAAATGTTCGGCAGGAAATAAAAGAGACAAAAAATGCTTTGGAGACCCCTGGTTCTATCCTTTTTTCTTTCAATCTTGTTTTAAAAATGCTTATTTGTAAATTTCAGGTTAACTTTTTCTGATAAACTTTCTCATTGATTGTCCATTAAGCAGCAAAGGTTGTGGATTAAGAGTGTATTCTCTGGAATCAAACTGCCTGAATTTGAAACCTGGCTTCCCAATGTACTAGCTGTTAACTTTAGGCAAGTTCCTTACCTTTCATGTGCCTCAATTTGCTTATATGAAAAATAGGATTAAGTATTGACCTCAAAGACTGTTCTTGTGGATGAATTGAGTTAGTAAATGTTAAGTCCTTAGAAGAGTGTTCAGCGGTAGGTCCTTTATAAATGTTGGCTATGATTACTAACGTTTGATAGATTCTAATACAGAGATTCTTAACCTGGAGGCTCTAGAGCTGGAGAGGGGAATGCAGTGGTCTTGAGCAGAAAGGCAAGGTAAGCTTCAGGATTACATAGATCTCCCTTTCTATTCCTCAGAGTCCTGGATGTTTTAGCATTTATTTTTCTGTTGGTGGTAGTTATACGTAAAGTTAATGACATTGAAACTTAATAGCTATTGAGATTACTGCAAATTCAGGAAGGAGTCCATTCTATTGCCTTTTCACTTTCCAATTTTGATTCTGATTTTGCATCAACATCACAGGGTTAAGCAACTTATAGGATAATTTCCAGGACAGAAGTAGTAAAACGCTTTGGGATGCCTAGCTGGCTCAGTTGGTAGAGCGTGTGACTCTTGATCTCAGGGTTGTGAGTTGGAGCCCCAGGTTGGGTATAGAGAGTACTTAAAATAAATCTTTTTTTTCTTTAAAGTAAAAGCTTTGACTTACTAGATGATAGGTTACAGAGAATTATTTATAAACATCATTACTAATGTTTTTGTGAATTCAGGTCATTTCGATAAGGATACTTAAAGGATTTTAACCTGCTGTAAATGTTAAGGGCAGTGGTGCTTGTTACGTACTTTATGTTTCACACTTAATTTAAAATTTGTTAATTATATAATATTTCAGATAGATAAGTATAAGAAATAAAGTATGACCAAGTCCCCCTACCACTAGATCGAACACACTATAACATTTTGTTTAATTTGTGTCAGATTTGTTGGTTTTGACTTTTTAAGGAAATCAAACATTATAGATACAGCCTTTTCCTTACTGAAATATAGTTAAATTTTTTGTACTTTCACTATTACAAGATAATACTGAAACATTTTTGTGAGATGTGTGAAGGCTTCTGTAGGACATATCACTAGGAGTAGAACTGTTGGAATGTGAAATAATTCACATTTTCAGATATAACTTAGGTATTACAACTTGGTCAGTAAAGTGCCTGTAGCAGTTTAGTCTCCCACCAACAATATGTAAGAATCCCTATTGGCCCATATTCTTACCAATGTGGCATAACCTTGCAACTTGATGTTGTTGGACTATTGCCAATCTGATAGGTTTGAAATAGTGTCTTTGGTGTGTTTTTAATCTATATATCTCTAATGACTATAGAGGTTCATGATCTTTCTGTGTTTAGTGGACATTTAGTTTTCTCCTACTCTGAATTCCATATTCATATCTTTTGCCAGTTTTTCTATTGTGGTGTTTCTTTTTCCTATAGATTTGAGGTGTTCTTTATTCTGGATACTAATTCCTTGACATTTATATAGATTGCAGCTGTCTTCTCCTTGTCCATGGCTTGTATTTTCACTTTATGATTTTTGGGGGAGTTATTAATGGTTTTATTTGTTTATTTGACAGAGAGAGACACAGCGAGAGAGGGAACACAAGCAGGGGGAGTGGGAGAGGGAGAAGCAGGCTTCCCGCCAAGCAGGGAGCCCGATGCGGGGCTCGATCCCAGGACCCTGGGATTATGACCCAAGCCGAAGGCAGGCACCCTGTCATACAAAAGGTTATCTTAACTCTGATTTAACTTTCTTCATGATCTGTGCTTATTGTGTCTTAAGAAATTTTCACTGTTTTCTGAATATGTTAGATTTGCTTTTTACTTTTAGATCTTTAAGACATTGGCAGTGTATTTTTGTATATAGTTTGAGGTAGGGATCTAGTTTTTGTATTTTTCAATACTCATACCCAATTTTCATACTACCCTGTATTTTTTTTTTAATTTTTTTTTTCTTAATATTTTATTTATTCATTTGACAGAGAGAGAGATCACAAGTAGGCAGAGAGGCAGGCAGAGAGAGAGGGGGAAGCAGGCTTCCTGCTGAGCAAGGAGCCCGATGTGGGACTCGATCCCAGGACGCTGGGATCATGACCTGAGCCGAAGGCAGCTGCTTAACCAACTGAGCCACCCAGGCGTCCCTACTACCCTGTATTTTAAAGTTCATCTTCTAGGGGGCGCCGGGGTGACTCAGTCAGTTAAGCAGCCAGCTCTTGGTTTTGGCTTAGGTCATGATCTCAGTCAGGGTCCTGGGATCAAGCCTTCCCTTGGGTTCTGTGCTCAGGGGAAAATCTGCTTAGGGATACTTTCTCTCCCTCTCTCTCCCTCCTCCTCTCCCACCAGCTTCCCCCCCTTCACTTGTGATCTCGCTCTCTCTCTAAAGTAAATAAGTAAATCTTAAAAATAATAAGTAAGCAAGGGATACCTGAGTGGTGCAGTCGAATAAGTGTCTGACTCTTGGTTTCTGCTTAGGTGGTGGTCTCAGGGTCCTCAGGTAGAGCCCCCACATTGGGCTCCATACTCAGCACAGAGTCTGCTTGAGATTCTTTCTCCTTCTGTCCCAGCCCCTGTGCACACTCATTCCTCTCTCTCTCAAATAAGTAAATCTTTAAAAAAATAAAAAATAAAAGTTCACCTTTTAGTAACCTCTGTCATATATCAAGTTTCCTTATTAATTTTAACTCTCTGTGTGCTCTAGACCAGCACCATATCTAGCCCTGTCTTTCTTTAATAAGAATTACTGTCTGATAGGATAAGTACCAGAGCACCATCATTACTTTTACTCCATTGTCTCAGCTATTGTGAGCCCTGTACTCTTTTGTATAAATTTTAGGATCAGCTGGTCAAGTTCTTAAAAACCTTTGTGGGACCTCAGTTGAAAAGAATTGCATTCAATTAATAGATCAACTTAGGGAGATGATCATATTTATAATACTGAGGCTTTGTATTTATGAACACAGTGTATCTCTCCATTTAGGTCTTTCATATCTTATAATTTTCTACATAAAGATTTAGATTTACATCTATGTGTCTTCTAGCCTTTGTTACTATTATACATCATAACAGTTAAGTTATATTCCATATTATCATTTTCATTGCTGTCCTACAGGGCTTCTGACTTATCTATTGATTTTCTACAAAGTAACCTTTCTAAGCCTAGTTATTTTAATAATTTGTAGATTCTCCTACTTTTTGTGTGGAAAATGATGCCATATATAAATAATAATTTCTTCATTTTGTTTGGAAACTAAACCTTTTTTCTTGTATTATCTTTCTCTAATTATAGTTGCATAGTAATTATTATTGAAATCTGTGAAAAATAGGAACTATATGTTCATTTGAAAATATAGCATTTTGTTTCAGAATAGTGAACATAACACAAATTTATACTATCTTGTATCTTGGTCATACTAGTAATATACAAAATTTGATCAATATCAACAATTCTTACATTGTGGAATAAATGAAAGTACCAGTTAAGGGGTGCCTGTGTGGCTCAGTCAGTTAAGTGTCTGCCTTTGGCTCAGGTCATGCTCTCAGGACTCGGATCAAGCCCTGCGTGGGGTCCCCTGCTCAGCAGGGAGCCTGCTTCTCCTTCTCTACCTTTTTCCCTGTCCCCCCCCACCCCAGCTCGTGCTTGCTCTCACTCTCTCTATCAAATAAATCTTCAAAAAAAAAAAAAAAAAAACAGTTAAATTGACCAAAGTAAGATAATACTATAATACTATTACATGTTATATTTTATAACACTGCCATCAGAGTGAATTTCTTATTGTTACAATTTGGATTTTGCTTGTACAAAAGTGGAACCTTGCTTGCTAGTCAAATTTGAAAAATATAGTTAATACAGTTTCTTAACAGTTTCATTCAGGTGTAAGTGACATATCATAATTGCAAATCTAGAGCATACAGTTTAACAAGTCTTTATGTATCTGTGAAACTGTCACCACATCAAGATAATGAATCTATGTAAGTCAAACCCAGCATGTTTTCATGACCCTTGGTAAGCCCTTTCACTCTCCATCCCACTTATTTCCCAGCAGCCGTGGATCTTTGTCATCATTAGTTTGCATTTTCTAGAGTTGTATATACATGGATTCATACAGTATTTATTCTTTTTGTGGGACTTCTTTCACCCAGCAGAATTAGAGATCTGTGTTGCATATATCAACAGCCCATTCCTTTTTGGTGCTTAGTGTTGTTCCATTATACACAATTGTATACATGTTGTATACATGTTGTGTACATGTTCACCTGGTAGATATTAGGGCCCTTTCCAGTTTGAGGCTAATACAAGTGAAGTTGCTATGAATGTCCACATAAACAGCTTTTTATGGACATATACTACCCTTAGGGGTCATTAGCTAGGAGTGTGATAGCTGAATCACATGGTAGGATTATGTTTAACCTTTTAAGAAATGCCACAGTGGTTGTAGCATTCTGAATTCCCACCAGCAATGTATGAGAATTGAGTTTTTTCACATCTCCATCAACACTTAGTATGGTCAGTCTTTTCATTTTAGCCATTCTCATGGGCATGGATCTCATTGTGGTTCTAGCTTGCATTTCTGTGATGGCTAATGATGTGGAGCATGTTTTCATGTGCTCATTCATGGGCCATTCATATATCTTTAAGTATCCGTTCAAAACTTTTGCCCACAGATTGTGTTTTGCTTACTGAGTTTTGAGGCTTCTTAGATAGTCCATTGTTGAACTTGTCATTTCATTCTCAGTCTTTCAAAGACCACAGGTTTTTAATCTGTTTTTTAAAAATTTGTTTTGTTGTTGTTAAGTAATCTCTACACCCAGCATGGGGCTCAAACTCATAACCCTGCAGTCAGAAGGCGTGTGCTGTACTGACCGAGCCAACCAGGTACCCCACAGGTTTTTAATTTGGATGAATGTAAATGTATCGTGTTTTCTTTATGGATTTTGCTTTCGGTGTTGCATCTGTAAAATCTTTGTTTAACCCAAGGTCATAAATATTTTGTATTTTTTTCTCTAGAAGTTTTATAGTTTTAGGTTTTACATTTTTGTCTATGGCACATTTTGAGTTTAGTTTTATGTGTGCATGGTATTGATCAAAGTTACTTTTTTTTTTTTAAGATTTTATTTATTTATTTGACAGAGAGAGCTCACGAGGTAGGCAGGCAGAGAGAGAGGGGGAAGCAGGCTCCCTGCTGAGCAGGGAGCCCAATGTGGGGCTGGATCCCAGGACCCGGAGACCATGACCTGAGCCAAAGGCAGAGGCTTAACCCACTGAGCCACCCAGGTGCCCCTATCAAAGTTACTTTTCTTTTGGCCGGTGGTTCCAGCACCATTTGTTGAAAAGCTGTCCTTCCTCCAGCAAATTGTTTTTACACTTTTGTTTTAAAAAAAAAAAAAAGTCCATATACTTGTGTCAATTGCACTATATTCTGTTTCACTGACCCATTTGTCTGTATTGATTATTGTAACTCTGTAAGTGTTGGAATCAGGTAGTGTGAGTCCTGCAACTTTTTTTTTTTTCTAAGTTGTTTGGGCTGTTAGAGGTCTTGCATTTCCATGTGAATGTTAAGATCAGCTCAGTTTCTATAAAAATGCTTGTTGGGGTTTTGACTGGAATTGTGTTGAGCCTATAGATAATTCAGAAAGAACTGACATATTGAGCCTTTGACTTGTGAGCAGGGTATAACTCTCCATTTATATGTCTTTAATTCTCTCAGCAGTGTTTTGTAGTTTTCTGTGTACAGAGTCTTACATGGTTTTTCAGATTTATCCCTCGTAGTTAATATTTTTATGCCACTGTAATCATATTTTTATATAGAAACATAATTTATTTTTGCATATTAATCTTGTATGCTAAACTGACTTATACTAGTAGATGCGAACTACCTCATGTTTCCATTCCAAGGTGCAGTCTGATTCCCTGTCACAGTCCCATTAGCCATCTTCATAATCCCAGGAGATCAAAATGACAAATTCCTCATGGGTTCTGCAGAAGCTACTTAGGAAGATTTTTCATCTGACTCATCCACTGGTTAGCAGCTGTCAGGGTCACTTTGGAGCCAGAAGAAATGCAGAATCTCAGGCCTCCCTCCAGAGCTGCTGAACCTGAATCTGCATTGGCACATTCCTGTGGTGGTCTGCATGCATATTGAAGGTGGAGTAGCTTTGCTTCCTGTGAACAGAAAGCACCATGACAGATTCTGTACTCCTGGGCCGATCTGAAAAACCAGATTTGTGTGTAATTTATCAAAAGGAGTCTCAAGCCATTATCCCATGTAAGGACTATAAAGACTTGTGCCTGATGCTAGGTTGTTTGAAGAAATAGAGAAGTTGATGTACATAAGTTTCAGTCTTTTTTACAGGATGTATTTGCTCAATCATCAGAGCTGAGAAGGCTGTTAGACCCAGATAGCGGTCTCAGATAAGTGAATAGGACCTTAATCACAATATCATCCTCAAGAACCAGGGTCTCCCCCATTACACTTCATTCCCTCACCTTCTTAACCCCACCTTCCTGCCAATAATCGACTTCTTCGACTAGCAGGTTCCCAACCACATATCACTCTGTCAGCTTTCTCTAGTCCTACCTTCAGACTGCCGAGTTCTGCTGGAAAAATCACCCAGCTGTGCAGACTGATGGAACTTTGTCTAGATTCGGCTGGGTCTCCTTAGCAGTCCGTCCCAGGCAGCTCTCTCCCACTCTCCATTTGTATGCATTTCCTGAGGCTGCTGGAAGAAATCGCAAACCTGATGGCTTGACACACAGAAATTTGTTCTCTCCGGTCTGGAGGCCAGAAGACCAAGATGTTTTCCTCTGTGAATTACACAGAATTGTAATTCTGTGTCCACAGAGCTGCACTCCCTCCAGAGGCTCTGGAGGAGAATCCACTCGTGGTGGTAATAGCTTCCCTGAGTGGGGTTCCATCTCTCTTAGTTGTTGCTTACAGAGTCACATTGCCTTTTCTTATGTGTCTGTGGATACTTTCTGCCTTTCCTAAGGATAATTATGGCGGCATTTGGGGCACACTGGATAATCCAAAGTGATCACATCTCAAGATTCTTAATCACAGGGGCACCTGGATGGCTCCGTGGGTTAAGCCTCTGCCTTCGGCTCAGGTCATGATCTCAGGGTCCCCGGATCGAGCCCCGAATCGGGCTCTCTGCTCAGCAGGGAGCCTGCTTCCCTTCCTCTCTCTCTGCCTGCCTCTCTGACCACTTGGGATCTCTGTCAAATAAATAAATAAAATCTTAAAAAAAAAAAAAAAGATTCTTAATCACAGCCACAAAGACCCTTTACCAAGGTAACATTTAACGAACTCCAAGGATTAGGATTTGATATTTTGGGGTGGCCATTATTCAATCAAAGATAATTCTGTTATGAAATACAGCCCATATAAAAGTATATGAAAATGCACAGCTGTCCAACCAAGTAACAATGTTACCGATGCTTCTCAAACTCCTTTCACTTCCCCTCCGTGATTGGATCTTCAATTCCAAATGTTATAATAATTCTTCCTTTTTTTTTTTTTTCCGAAGCTTTTACATCCTGAATAATATGTGGTTTTGATTGCTGCTTTTGAAGTTTATAAAAACAAAATGGTTTGGGGTTTTGGTTTTGGTTTGTTTGGTGTTTGTTTGTTTGTTTTTCTTACTTTCTTGGACATTTTTTTTTTAATTTATCCCTGTCTATGAGTTTAGCTGTAGTTTATTAATCCTCACTGGTATAGTTTCACTGTACAAATATACTGAATGGATAGACGTTTGGATTGTTTGGAGCTTTTGGTGTTATGAGTGATACAGTGAATTGCTGAGTTGTAGGGTAGATGCCTGTTCAACTTAGGTAATGTAAACCATTTCTCAAAATGGTTATACCAATTTACATTTCCTCCATTAGTGGATAAGGGAGCCCATTGTTTCATAGTCTTACAGACACTTGGGGTTGTTTCAATGTTAACAATTCAGTGAGTATGAAATATTTCACACTAGGTTTAATACCCCTGATTATGAATTGAGATTGAGCATCCCTTTTTTTTTTTTTTTTAAGATTTTATTTATTTATTTGACAGACAAAGATCACAAGGAGGCAGAGAGGCAGGCAGAGAGAGGGGAGAGGCAGGCTCCCTACTGAGCAGAGAGCCCGATGCGGGGCTCGATCCCAGGACCCTGGGACCATGACCTGAGCTGAAGGCAGAGGCTTTAACCCACTGAGCCACCCAGGCACCCCTGAGCATCCCTTCTTAACATTGTTCTTCTTTTCTCTGAAATTACTGTTTTGTAGTTTCTGCCTTTTTTCTTCCTGATTTGTTATAGTTCCATAACATTCCGGATACTACTCCTTTCAGTTAATAAGTGTCATCAATACTTTTCCCCAGGGAGCTGAAATATGTCAAGAAGTATTTCCTTTTACTCTGAAATAATTTATATAAGATTGGGATTATTCATTCCTTGAATAGTTCATAGAGCTCACCCATAATAATATCACTGGGGCCTAGAATTCTCTTTGTGGGAAGATAATTTTTAAATCACTGTCTCAGGGGCGCGTGGGTGGCTCAGTGGGTCAAGCCTCTGCCTTCAGCTCAGGTCATGATCTCAGGGTCCTGGGATCAAGCCCCACATCAGGCTCTCTGCTCAGTGGGGAGCCTGCTTCCCCCTCTCCCTTTGCCTGCCTCTCTGCCTACTTGTGATCTCTCTCTCTCTGTCAAATAAATAAATAAAATCTTTTAAAAAAATAAAAAATAAAATAAATCACTGTCTCGGTCTTATTTGTGATTATAGGACTAGTCAGGTTTTTAAGTCTTTCTTGAATCAATAATATTTTGAGAATTTTTCCATTTCATCTCAGTTTTCAAATTTATTAGCATGAAATTAGATCCATATTTTTAAAGGATCAATTTTTATTGATCCTTGTTAGTTTGTTTTCCTTCTTTAATTTCTGCTCTTATCTTCATTAGCCCTTTCCTTCTACTTTCTCTGGATTTGCTTTGCTGTGTTCTTTTTTTTTTCATCCTTGTTTGAAATGGTCACTTAGTTCATTAATTTTTCAAGCTTTTTCCCTAATCAAGTTTGTGATTTTATATTTTCCACTATGTAACTGTTTTAGCCTTATCACACAAGTTTTCCATGTCTGGTATTTTTATCATTTTGTTTCTAAATGTGTTCACATTTTACATTACAATTCTTCTTTGATCTATTGGTAATTTGGTAACGTATTTCCCAAAATGGCATTTTCTAACTCTTTTTATTGGCTTCTAAGGTGACTTCATTGAGGTCTCTGCAATGATCAATCCTCTTTGAAATTTGCTTTGACTTGCTTTTTGACTTAGCTTATGATCAAAAATGTTATTTCATGTGCTTGAAAGAACATATATTCTATTGAATGTGGTGTTCTGTGGGTTGCCTTATATATTAGGTTATTTTACTATTTAAGTCTATATGTTAAGCTCATGTAAATAGGATACAATACATTTAAAATAATGATAAAAAAAGAGATCAGGCAAAACAAGTTTTATCTGTTTGGGATTTGCTCAGCTTCTTAAATCTATAGATTTATATCCTTTGCCAAATTTGGGAGTTTTCAGCCATTATTTCTTCCAGCCCTTTTTCACCTCTGCCCCCTTTCTCCCCTTCTAGGACAATAATGACATAAATGTTAGATTTTTTTTGTTGCAGTTCTGCAGGTCTCAGAGATCTCCTCTTATTTTGCTTTTTATAGTCTATTTTCTCTCTAGAAGTTGTGTAACATCTGTCTTCTAACTCATTCTTTCTTCTGTGTCTTTGAGTCTGCGGTTGAGTCCATCCATTGTTCAGGTATTGTATTTTTCATTGTATATTTAAAGTTTCCATGGTGGGGGGGCTCCTCATGACTCAGAGGGTATGTGATTCTTGATCTTGGGGTTGTGAATTTGAGCCCCACGTTGGGTATAAAGATTACTTAAATGAACTTCAAAAGAATATAATTTCCATTCAGTTCTTTATTAACTGAGACTTACTACTTCTTTGCTATTTTTTCATTTGCTTCAAGAATGTTTATAATTGGGGCACCTGGATGGTTCAGGTCATGATTCCAGGGTCCTGGGATCTAGCCCCACATTGGGCTCCCTGTTCAGCGGGAAGCCTGCTTTTCCCACTTCCCCTGCTTGTGTTCCCTCTCTCGCTTTGTCTCTGTCAACTAAATAAAATCTTAAAAAAAAAAAAAAAAGACTGCTTATAAGTGCTTGTTGAAGCATTTGTATTAGAACTGCTTCAGAATTGTAATTCTAACCTATTACTTCAGTGTTCTCATTGTCTTTTCTCATTCAGCTGGTTCTTGGTGTGATGAATAATTTTTACTTGAAACCTGGACATTTGGGGCATCACGTTATAAGACTGGTGCTTACGTCAGCTTTCTGTTTTTTGACTCTGTTCCAGCAGAGAGCGGTCGGACCACCTCTTGATCACCTCACATGGATACAACTATAGGCTCCTCATTGTACTTTGTGGGTATTGGCAGGGCCACAGTTTTTTCCTGTGCTGTTTGGCTGGAGTAGAGTGGGTTTATTGTCTAAACATTTCTTACTAGATGCCCTTTCTCTTATTCTTTGACTAGAGAGAGTGGCCTTTTGCCAGGACTTTTTTTTTTTTTCTTTTTGTCTGCACCTATTGGTGTTTCCAGATCACCAGCTTCTTCAGCTCCAAGTCTGATATGTATGAGGTAAATAGAAAATCCAGGGAATCACCAGTGCGTTGTGTGTTCCTTGGGCCCTAGGGTCCCTGGCTACTGTTTCATCATCTCTCCATCTTTCAGAAACTTATGGTTGTTTTATATATGATGTTCCAGGTTTTTAGTTGTTCTTCACTAGAGAAATAGGGAAACGTACATCTCTTTTCCATCTTATGGAAAGCAGAAATTCTCACTGTTATTTGCTGAACTGCGTATTTAGTGAGAGGAGGGAAGATGAGTAGAGAAAATGACTGTTCTAAGTAATTGTTTTCTTCCTACTTAGCACAATGACCAGATGTGCTGGAACAATCATCAAGGTATGGAAATCGTTTTGACATAGTTTTCCTTTATCCAGGAATTCAAACAAAATAGTCAGTGTATAATCTCATTTTAAATCAGAGGTTGTGTGTATGCTCCTGATTTTCCCCATGATCTGAGAAGAGATAATTTTAAAAAACCATTGCTTTGGAGATACAACTTAATCACTTTATAAGTGGGACGTGAAGTGTAGCAGGCTTGAAGATGGAAATAACATCTGCTCTAGTCCCAAAGGGAAAGTAAATCTGGACTCTCAATTCAGTTTTTCCTCCCTCCGTACTATTTGCTTCTAATAAGCTTCTAATAACTGTTTGCTTCCAGGGTTTCCTTTATTGGAATTTTTAAGAAAACTATATAAATCAGCAAGGAATACATTTGGTTGCAAATAACAGGAACCATCCTTTAGTGGTTTAAATAGAGGTGTATCTGTATCATACAGCCAAATGCTTTACCTCTTTGAAAAAATAAATTGTGAGTAAGTGACTAAATGCACAAACACCATGTTTTTACACCTACATGTGTGCGCGCACACACATACACACATACACACTGTGTTTTCTTCCTGCTTAGCACAAGATCAGCTGTCAAATGCTGAGAGATTAAGTAAGATGAGGACTGAGAATCAACTTTTGCATTTGACAATGTGGAGTGTATTGTCTTTGACTAAGGCCATTTCAGTGGAGTTCCGGGAACAGCCTGAGTAGTCCAACAGAATGATTTGTGGTGAGAATGGAAACTAGCAAGTATAGATGACTCTTGAGGTGTTTTGTGATAAAGTTGGGCAGAGAACTGGAAAAGCTGAAGGTGGATGTGGGGCATTTTTAAGATTCATTTATTTCAGAGAGACAGAGCATGCCAGGGGGAGGGACAGAGGGAGAGGGAGAAAGAATCTCAAGCAGACTCCCTGTCAAGTGCAGAGCGGGGACATAGGGCTCGATCCCACAACCCTAACATGTTCTGAGCCAAAATGAAGAGTTGGTCCTTCAAATGACTGAGCCACCCAGGTACCCCTACAGTATGTTTTTAAGCTGAGGAGATTGATTCACTTTAGGTCTAAAAAAAAAAAAAAAAGTGATGATGCAAGGAGAGGAGGGATGATTGCAGAGCTGAGTCCTTGCGAATGTGTGAGAAGGGATCTGATACCCAAAGGAAAAGCTGATATTGGTGAAAGCAAACACAGTTCATCCATTATATTAGGAAAGAAAAACAGAATTTTAAAGTTGTGTTTGTAGATTCTGGTGATTAGACTGAAGAATTTCTCTTTGTACCTGTTTCTTTTCTTTTTCTTTTTTCTTTTTTTTTTTTTTTTAAGCTGGCTCCACACCCAACCTGGAGCCCAATGTGGGGCTTAAGCTTATGACCATGAGATTAAGTCCTGAGCTGAGATCAAGAGTCGGAGGCTTAACTGACTGAGTCACCCAGACGTCCCTGCACCTGTTTCTGAACATGAACTAAAAGCAAGATCACCAACTGAGAATGAGGAGAGAGGAGGTATAGAGGCTTGAATGGAGAGGAGAACATATGACATAGAGTACATAAAAATGAGTTGGTATTGTACTGGGGATCCTAGCCAATGCAATAAAACAAGGGGAAAAGTACATATAAGAAAGCAAGAAATTTTTAAGAAAGAAGAAAGCAAGAAACTAAGCTGTTATTAATACATAACATGTGTCCACGTACATATCCAAAATGATCTACCAACTAAGTACTAGAATTAATGAGTTTAGGAAAATAACTGAATATAAGATCAGTATACAAAAACTGCATTTCTATGTAGAGTGTCAGTTATAAACCATAATTTATGAAAATATATAAAGTAACAAAGGCTTAGGAAGTGAGAGAGAAAGCTAATACGCAAGATTATTAGTAAGAAAACTATAAAACTTCTCTGTTTAGTGAAAAAACATCATTCAATTACAATAAAAATTCCAAAGTTTGTGGAAAATCTTGACAAATGGATTCCTATGGAAGAGCAAAAGCCCTCAGATAATCAAGACACTCCTAGAGAAGATTAAGTAGTAACACTTAGTTTGAACCTATTGTAATTGATCTGGTAATGGTGTGAAGGAAAGATAAAACTCACCAATAGAAGAAATATTTAAGAAACTGCAAATATGTAAATTTGATACATGATGTAGAAGATATTGCAGATTCAGTGTTTACAAAATGCCTAGCACATAATGGGTGATCAGTATATATTTGTTGAATTAATGTTTAGATAAATGAGTAGAAAAAGAATGAGCTCTTTAATATTTGATGCTGGGACAATTGGTTATCCATATTTTAAAAATCCTCTCTCAGACTGTAATTAAAATAAATTTCAGATCAGTTAAAAACTGGAATGAGAAAGTACCTGGCTGATTCAGTTGGAAAAGCTTGTGACTCTTGATCTCAGTTGGGGTCATGAGTTGGAGCCCCACGTGGGGTGTAGAGATGACCTAAATATATTAAACTTAAAAAAAAAGAGACCTAAATGTGAAAGGTAAAACTTTTAAAATTTTATAACAATATTAAAGTTTTGGGACTTCACTGCTGTGAAAATGAATAAATTACATCTATATACAACAACATGTGTATCTTAGAAACAATGGGAAGTAAAAATAGCAAATCATAGAAGACTATTTTGATACTATTTTTATATTAAGCTCAGAATGAAATAATGCAAACTATTGTGTAGGTATACAGTGAAACATGCTTAAACATTTTCTTTCTAAAAAAGCAAGAGAATGATAAACATAAGATTCAAAACATGATTACCTTGGAGGGAGAAAAGGGGGTTGGGATCCAGGAGGAGCACATGGGGGTTTCAAAAGCACTGACAATGTTCTAGTATAAATTCGGTGGTGGGTTCATGTATGTTTGTTGTATTATTATACTTCATAAAGAAGAGTGTTGATACACTTTCAAATGTATCAAATACTACATAATAAAAACATTTAAGGGAGAAAAAACAAAAATATATGGTAATGTGCCCAATAAGACTTGTGACAATGGCCGTGAATGGAGGCACTTATGGCTCTTCTCAGTTTGACTCATTGTTTACTGTCTAATCATCAGCATCCCACCCTGCTCCCTCTCTATGTCCACCATCTTTTCAAGGCAGGGCATCAGCTGTCCTCCTACAGGCTTCCTGCCTCTGTCTGTCCCACCTTCATCTCAACCTCCTCATTGCTATCAAAACCACTCTGGTCGCTGGCATAGGGCTGAATTACAGTGTTTTTCTCTAGCTGCACTAGTGACCGTAGGAACTTAGTTCTGCCTTCTCTTCCTTCACATACACATGTAATAATTCCTTCTCTGCAGGGGGCATTCTTCCCTGAGGGACAAAGCATCACGATCACTTTTGTGATCACTCCTGTGCCAGTGGGACAAAATGCCCCTGGCAAAAAAACAAAAACAAAATGCCATATGTAATTTAGTTTGGAGAAAAAAAGAAAATTACTTATACATATGTGTGAGGTTTTAGTTGCAGTTAATTATGCTACCTGGTGGCAAAATCAGATGATTGACCAGAAGAAACACCGACAAAGAGGAGAAAGTCCTCTATTGGTTTTTTGACCAGTTATTGCCTTCTTTAAGGTGTCATGGCATTTTGTTTTTTAAGTAAAAGACATGTTTTTATGTCCCCCATAATTACTTAAAAATACAAACATAAATTCTGTAACAATCCACATATTTAACAAATGTTTATTAAGTATTACTTTGCGCCAGGATGGGTCAAGCAAGCAGACAAAGTGCCTCATGGTGCTTACATTTTAGAGGGAAGGACAAACAACAAAGGATACACATAAGCTCGGTAAATAAAAAAACATGTGTTACCAACCAATTAGGTAAAATTCCGTGACAGAAACAAAAGAGAAAAGAGAAAGCTGATTCAAAACTTTGAGGGAGATTTGGAGACTAGAAACTAAAGTTTTTTTCTTTGCAAATGTGGAGGGAATACTTGAAGGAAGCGAGGGTTTGATCCTGAGGTTTTCAGGGAACAGCTCGGGCAAAGGTACTGAGGTGGAAACACGTCTCACGTGTGCAAACGTATCAGAGTTCAAAGGGATTTGTTCAAAGGGTTGGGCCTCGAGCAGTCCGGGGAGCTGGTGACAAAGCCTGGGGAAGAAGGTGGCCTCTGCATCTGATGGTATAGGAAGTCATGGTAGAGCAGGAGGACCAGCAGTCAGGAAGGAAAGCTGAATGGGAAGGAGGGGAGAATAGGAAACAGAAAACAACCAGAATCCATGAAACCAGATCCACCTCAAATGCAGAGGTGACCTGCAGATCTGCACGCACCTGACTCAGAACTGGGAGAAGACGAAGATCTGGCAGCAGCTGGCAGAGCTGCCCATCATGAACAAAGAGAGCCAGCAGACCCGAGAGAGCATGCGTGCACTGACACTGGGCCCCCTGTTCCCACCTTCGCAGTACAGTGGCTGCTGCTCCACCACTGCCTTCCAGGCCTCGCACCAAGTTCTCTTGAGGCCATTGCAAACAGGAAAGAGAAGTGCATTCTGAGACATGGAGTTCCTGTTTAGCAAAAATGACACACTTTAAAATTCTGAGGAAGCGCAAGGAGGCCAAGGTCACCAGACTGGGCTGAGCATGGATGGGGCAAACTAGTAATGGATGAGGACAGAGACGTATACTGGGGTCCAGGTCATCAAGGGTCTTATAGGCCGTTGTAAGGACATAGGCTTTTACTCTTAGTGAAATGAGGACCCTTTGCAGGGTTTTGAGCTGAGGAGTAATCGTTACTTTTAAAAGGAATAACTAAGAGGTTTATTAATGATGTAGCTGTACAATAGTTAACCCTGAAATATACCATCTTATAAATAATGATTTAGACTAAAAGGAAATGTCAAAAACCAATGGATGATGGAAACATCATTCAATAACTGACATTGAGAAAATTAGACATTTAGGGGGAAAGCAAGTTAGATTCTGTTATTCCCCCAGATAGATTTCAGATTGATTAAATAAGTAGATGCATACCACTTATATAAATGGCTAATAATAACCTTTCTGGAAAATTATTTCATCCCACAGATATTAAGTATCCGCTAAATGCTAGGCAGCTCCGCTAGGTACAGGGGAGAAAAATATAATGAATATATCATTCCTGCAGTTGAAGAGCCCATATTCTGCTGGGCTATTTTGCAATACATCCCTAGAGTCTTGAAATTGCAAAAGGTATTTTCTCACTACACAGGTATTTAAAAATGTAATCTGTTTATTTTTTATAGCTTATGCCCATTTTGAGGCTTTATTAATATAATCTTAGATAATTTCTGGTAAACTCATTAAACTCGGTCAATTCAACTTTTAAATTCCCCCTTCCTCCCCTCCAAGTGTTTTGATTCTGGGGAGCTTACATATTATGATAGCCCTAAAAGGCACCATCTGCCTCTCATGCCCTTGTCCCCCATCTGCCCTAGGGTGAAGCCACGCCCCTCCCCATAACAAATACACTGAGATGTTCCAGGAACCAGCAACTGGTCCTGGGAGCTGAGTCTTCCTCAGCCTCACCCCTTCAGATCTGCCTGCTTGCTCTCAGTCACTTCCCCACCACTTCCCTCTGGGTGTTCCTGTACTGCTCAGAAGCCTGAGAGTCTGAAAATGATCCCAAGCTCCCTCAGCCCATACTCACTTTGCCATTATTTCCAACCCAGTGCCCCACCCAGGAAGCAGACATGGGTGCTCTCTGACCTCAGATCCTCAAAACTGTCTGGCGTTCTGTCCTCTCTTACCCGATATGTCCATACCCGGGGCTATGGTCATCAACTGTTTTTATCACTTTAGTTAATCACTTTATAGCGATCCCGTGCAACACAAAAGGTCACAAAAAGAAATTAAACACATAAGGATTGAGGAGGAAATAAAACTGTTATTTGCAGATGATATGATTGTCTAGATAAAAATCCCCTAAAGAATTTTAAAATAAATTATTAGACATAATAGAAAACTTCGATATGATAACAAATTCAATTTCATTTCCATATACCAGACACAATTTAAAAATTTATTTTAAAATATCAATATTATTGATTTATAATACTATAAAACTATAAAAATTTCTAGGGGAAAAATTAGCAAAAGATGTACAAAATCTGTACATAGAAAATTAGAAAATTTTGGCAATAGAACATGAAAGAATACCTAAATGGAGAAATATCCCATCTCTATGGATAGGAAGATTTTTATCATAAATATGCCAGTTCTCTCCTCTCCACATGTACTCCAAATCAATTACAGTAAAAAATCTCAACAAGGTTTTTCATAGAACATGAGAAGTTGATTCAAATATATGTGAAGGAGCAAAAGGCCGAGAATAGATTTTTTAAATATAATTTTCTATTTTCTTATTAACATATAATATATTATTAGCCCAGGGGTACAGGTCTGTGAATCGCCAGGTTTACACACTTCACAGCACTCCCCATAGCACATTAGATAAGATAACTTTTGAAGGAGAAAAATAATGGAGAGAATTATCCTGCTGATATAACGATTTATTGTAAAGTTATAATAATGAAGGCAGTGTGTTAATGAGGTAGGAACAAACAAACTCACCAATGGATAGAATAGAGAGCCCACAATCAGAGCCATGCATATTTGAATTTTTAAGACATGTTGGAAGTAGAAAGTGGGAAAAAGAAACACTGAATTGCAAATGGGGCCAAAAAAATGAAATCTGAGCTTATTTCACATCTTACACAAAAATCAAACCTAGAAGCATTAAAAGCTTAAATGTCAAAAGGGAACTTGAGCCCTTAGAAGAAAATGTAGGTGAAAATCTTTCCGATCTTAAGATAGAGAAGAGTTTTCTAAACAAGTGACAAAAGCACACTAATATGAAAGGTGTTATTAACAAATCCAGACACATTAAAATGAATCATCAAAACATGTCATCAGCATACTGTAAAGAAACCAAAATTTGCAAGCAGAAGAATTAGCATGCAGAATATATAAAGATTCCTACCAACAACTAAGAAAAAGAAGAGTAACCTGATAGAGAACTGTGCTAAAGATTCAAACAGGCCTTCCTTTCACCAAAGAGGAAACAGACACAGCGGATAAATGTGAAACACTCTTGACCTCGTTACTGGGGAAATGTAAGTCAAAACCGAAGGATGAATACCCAACTTTTGTATCAACATGGACAGGACTGGAGGAGATTATGCTGAGTGAAATAAGTCAAGCAGAGAGAGTCAATTATCATATGGTTTCACTTATTTGTGGAGCATAAGAAATAACAGGAGGACATGAGGAGATGGAGAGAAGGGAGTTGAGGGAAATTGGAGGGGGAGACGAACCATGAGAGACTGTGGACTCTGAGAAACAATCTGAGGGTTTTGAAGGGGTGGGGGGTGGGAGGTTGGGGGAGCCAGGTGGTGGGTATTGTGGAGGGCACAGATTGCATGGAGCACTGGGTGTGGTGCATAAACAATGAATTCTGGAACACTGACGAGAAATTAAGTAAAAAAAAAAAAAGAAAGAAAAGAAGATCACGTAGAGGTATCATTGTACAAGTACGGATAAGAATGACAGTCTGGCAACACCACGTTTGAAGGGAGTGTGAACCAATGTGATCACACTGTGGGTAGAAATGTAAATTTAATATAACCACTTGGAAAATTAGTTTGTCATCTGGTAGGGCTGTTCCCACGTCTGGGTATTTGCCCCCACACAAAATGAGCACCGTGAGATACAACATAGAAAGGAGAAGGTTCATAGCCAGAAACTTTGTATTAGAAAAAGAAATAGAGGGGCGCCTGGGTGGCTTAGTGGGTTAAAGCCTCTGCCTTCAGCTCGGGTCATGATCTCAGGGTCCTGGGATCGAGCCCCATATTGGGCTCTCTGCTCAGCAGGGAGCCTGCTTCCCTTTCTCTCTCTCTGCCTGCCTCTCTGCCTACTTGTATCTCTGTCTATCAAGTAAATAAATAAAATCTTTAAAAAAAAAATAGAAAAAGAAATAGAAACAACCCAGCTCTCTGTTGACAGGAGAAAACATGAATACAATTTAGTAGAGTCGCAATGAATGATCATACAGAGGTGAAAATGAATGAACTGCAGTTTGGCTAGCCACATGGGCCACGTGGGCGTCTCAGAAACACCACTAGGTAAAAACAGGCTAGAGAAGAGTAAATACAGTGCGATTCTAGTTTTATTAACCAAGCAAGCCCAATTATGTCTTTATTTCAGATGTACGAGCATATTTGGTAAAATTCCTTTTCAAAAGGCAAAGGAATGGCACACACCGAATGTAGGAGAGGAATAACCTGGGTAAGAAGCAGAGAGCGGGGACGGGGGCGGGGGGGCGGGTGCACCCTTACTTAGGTCAAGGGGAAATGCTGGCGATAGGCTAGTTCTTGGTTGGCGTTAGTTCCAGCAGGTGTAGATTAGCAAAGAAAAATACCATGAAGCAAAAGAGGGTCATGCTTGCGCCCATGATGAGAGCGTGCCATGAATCAAGAATTTTAATTGCATTCTGCACATTGGAAACTCATGTTTTAAATCATTTTTTATGAAGGCCATGAAAACTGTACAAGAAATTTTCCTTAATCCCACTACCCAAATGCTGCAAGCAACTCCTCCTCTTAAAAGTCTCAATTAATGACCTGGAACATGCTTTTATGGCTTTCCAATGAAGTGTGAAGTGTTGCTGTTCCTGTCAGCAGACTGTCAAACTGCATTTCCAGCCGCTCAAAGGTCAGGGGACTGATTTTGAAAACCTTGGCTGGGAACTTCAGGAAAGAAACAAAAAAAGGTGTCAGCAAAGACTCCCTAGGGACAGTTTACAGTTTATTTTAAAAAATCTGGTTCCAAAACGCTCATTTAAATTCTAGAAAAAACAAATAGGAGGATTGCAAACTAAATGTTTATTTTAAATGTCACTTTCAGATCACATTTATAGTGTAACATGCCTTGCACTTTCCTTCTGTGTGAGTCATTATTAAAAGTATCTTTATAACTTTATATAGTCCTCGGTTTCCTCATAAAAACATAGAGAGGCATTTTGATTTAGAAGCAGCAACTAGGGGCACCTGGCTAGCTCCGTTTGCAGAACATGGGACTTGATCTCGGGGTCCTGAGTTCGAGACCCACACTGGGCATAAAGCTTACTTTAAAAAAAAATTAGAGGTAGCAACAAAATGGAGTTTGGGGGGCTAGAACAGGGTGCATTTAAAACAGCACCCTGCTCCCCAAGAGGGCAAAGAAGCAAATACACACTGTCCACCATCTCTTGGGAACTCTATGCTATGGCTCAAAATGGCTACACTTAGGAAAAGAAAGGAACCCCTTATGGTCTGTAAGTCCCTGCTGTGGTTCCGACCAGCTGCGCATTTAGAATCCCACTTCCCCACCTGTTTAACTCAAGAAACAACACCTGCCTTCCATACCTCATGGTCAGTGTGACGATGTCCTACACGGTTCTACGTGCCAACAGTCAGTAGTCACGGAGGAATAAAGGGAGACCCCCGGGACGCATGCAGTCCCTTTACACCCACTTTATCATGCGTGAAGTGTGATGGTACTAGGCATAATGGCCACAGAGTTCAAAGTTAATTTATTTTTGCATTTCTAAGAGAACTCATAAAATCCTCTGATGTGTTTGTCCCTAAGCAGGAATGTAGCTCCACATTTATAACCTGGGTCCCGTGGTAAAAAACAGAATCCACTCTGCAGAAACCGGTTTCATGGTGATCCCGTTTACATGGTGGCTTCTAGAAAAGTGTTTTGGGGACCACCAAGGGTTGCCAGTCATCTAAATATTAATTATATAGTCAATGTAGACCAATACGTGCCGGCTTCCCTTGACACTGTGGAGGGTAAGTGGGTGCCTTTGATACAAATGCTTGTCCCATTACTTTACGTTATCATTTCAAAAGCACTTTATCTTTCTTTCTGCTTGATCGCTCTTTGAGGGTGACACTCCCAAAATGTCAGTTCCAAATTTCTCTGCCCTTCAGCTTCCCCGATAAGTAAGTTAATGATCTGTAAATAAATCCTTAAATACCCTTGTGGCTGTGGATCCACCGGTGAAGGAATCCTATCAGAAACCCAAGAATCCTCCCGAAATGCAAATACCTTCCTTGTTCCTGAGCTGGCCTGGAGTTTTATACAAGGGGCTCCCGGGGGTTTGGGAGGCAGCAAACCCCTCACAGGGCCCCCGGCTTTCTTTTAGTTGATCTCATTATCTTTCGGGGAAGACAAGGGAAGAAGCATCCTAGAAAATCTTTATCTCTTATTTTTTTTTCAAGAGGAGTAGGAGGAAGATCGAAAATAGTTAGGTCTGGCAGCTTAATCTGGGTTGGCTGTTTTTTGCCAGCAATCTGTAAAATGTGTTTTTCAAGGATAAGAAGTTTGGGCCCCAGGCCAAAGCTCATGTCTGTCAGTGGCAGGAAGAGAAAAGATCCCTTTAACCCACTGCTGTGTTCTGTTTACCTTTGTGCTTGACCGTGAGCACCAGGCCTGCAATCAGCCTGGAGCTGCTCAGGAGTGACCCTCTCCCCCCTCCAAACAAAGCCTTCATGCCCTCCAGTGCAGTGAGCAAGGCCCACCTTTGGTTGGGGAGACCAAACCAGCACCTGTTCCTGTATTGGTCTTTACTTTTTCATGCTGCTTAAGAGGCTCCGAAAGGAGGTACGGGGGGGGGCGGCGCCTGGGCAGCTCAGTCCTTGAGCCTCTGCCTTTGATTCAGGTCATGATACCCGGATAGTGGGATGAGGTCCTAGGATTCGAGCCCCGCATTGGGCTCTCTGCTCAGAGGGCTGCCCTCTTCTCACTCTCCCACTCCCCCTGCTTGTGTTCCCTCTCTTGCTGTGTCCTGTCAAATAAATATAAAATCTCTTAAAAATTTAAAAAAGAAGAGGCTCAAAAAGGGAACTTGAAGTACTCTTGCTTTTTTAATGCCCCCAAAGGGCATTTCCTAAGAAGTCAGAAGAGCGTACACGTGCCCTCGGGGTACCAGTGGCTGCCAACCACTGAGAGTCTCTGGGGCAAGAACTCTCTGGTGGAACTGGGTGCTCATTCATTATGCAAAACTTCATTCTAGCCGGTAGCTAACAGCACACCCCGCAACTCCTTGGGGCTTGAGGGGATGGCTGCTAAACCGGGTTTCCTGTTTCCCGTAGAACCCACCACAGCAGTGCGGAAGGTATCTCCGAGCCTGGCAGGCTAAGGCTCCAAAAAGAGAGAAAAGACTGGCAACACAGCAGGGGCTCTAGCCCCTCCCTCCACACCCTCCCTCCTCTCCTAGGAAAGCTGTCTCCTCAGGGAGGGAAAGGGGGATGCGGGTCCCAGCTCCTTGGGGAGCTGCTCGAGGCCATGTTTCACAGGAGGGCAGATACAGGTGGATTCCCCTCCCTCTTGTTCCCCACCTGGCCCCTGAGCTTCTTACTCCCCTCTTCCTTTCCGTGGAAGGCCAAGTGGATCAGCCCCACTGAATTGATGAGAGAGAGAGAGAGAGAGAGTGAGAGAGGCTCTGACCAACAGGTAGTGAAAAAATGGTGGCGTGAGTAGGTCCCCTGCTCAGACTGGGGGGCTGGAGGACGAGATGGGCTGGGAAGAATGAAGTAGCATCACCTTGGTTTTTTTTCCCTGAAGTTGGGTCCAGCGAAAGCCCCCAAGGTCTGCGTTGAAGAAGCAATGACCCAGCGACAGTGCTGGCCCTTCCTGGCCCACGTTGTAGCATCCAGCCTTCCCCAGGCCCTTTCTTCAGCTCGCGGAGCTCCTCCTTGCACTGGAGAGAAAGCTGGGATCCTCCACTCAGGGAGCTCGAAGTCTAGCTAGGAGGAGACAAGTTCCCAGGGTCCTTCCATGGGAAAGCCTGGGGCTCCGGCTGGGGTCTGCAGGTACCTCCGGAAGAGCTGGAAAGAGGGAGCAGAGCATGGGGTTGGGCAGGAGAGAGCTTGCTCACTCAGCAGGTACACTACCCTGGTCAGGCGCCCTGCCCTCCCGGGACCTCTGTTCCTTCACTGCCGGGTGAAGGACTAGGAGGCTCTGGGGATCCCAGGACTCCAAGCCTTCGCCGGCTTGCCATGTGGCCCTTTCCCCCACTGCTGTGCAGGGCCGTTTGCTCTAAGAAGACAGAGCCCAGCCCTGGGGCAGTTCAGGTGGTGTGTGGTAGAGGATGAGCCCGGCTCTCCTGACTCTCTAGGAACCCACACAGCCCCTGCTGGCTTCAGAGGATCTGAGATTGCCTCCCAGGGAGGGGGTTGGGCAGCAGTAGTCTGTAGGCAGCACTGATTCTGAAATCCTGCCAACTGGGCTGATGAGCAGGCCTGGTGGAATTCGGGGCATGTTCTCACCAGAAAAACCCGAGGCTATTCTCTCTGTGCCAAAGGTGCTCAAGATGTGTCCCAGGGTGGTGAGCACGACAGCCAAAGCCAGGCGAGAGAGCAGGCCGCCTGCTGCCCCCAGCCCGCTGCCCTCTCTTCCCATTCCTTGCTAGGCAGTCCCGGAACAGAGTGTGACCTCATCTGGGCAGCTAGAGGTGGACCCATAACACCCTGCCCCCCCCGACCAAAACACATGCACTGTTTTGCGCAGATGTGAAACATAAGGGTCTCCAGCTTCAGAAATGCACCTCTCTTCCCCCCGCAGGTAATGCCATTTTCAAGGCCAGTATTCAAGTCCTGAGGCGTTCCTGCCCATCTGCTCAAGATTTAGCCTCAGTGGCTTCCTCCTATCCAACCTTCCAGAATCCTCTGTGCGGATCTCCACTGAGCTTGAGAGCTCAGCCTGGCCCTGTCCTGCTCCCCACCACGTCCCTGAGCAGGTTCTCGATCAAGGGCAGGAACAGTTCAGTGCAGGGCGTCCATCACCTAATACCAAGGCCTCTACCAATACCCAAGTACTGGGAATGTTTTAATCAATTCCAAGTACTCCGTTTTCTACTATTCTCATATTACTTTGTATGATCTCAATTCCTTCCACAGCTGTGGACTGACTTATGTAGACCTCATCTATCTTATTAAATGGTGGTGTTGGGTCATCTGGGGTGAGAAAGCTGGGGGGAAATGCTGAGACTCTGGCTACTACTATTTCTAGGAGTAACAAACTGTCTTTCTACGGCCCAGGAGTCTCATGTCTTCCACCAACATCCATGACATTGTGGCACACTGATTTATTAGCCTATACAGAGGACAAAATCCCAGGCACTTTGCAGTTCTTGACAGCATGGGGCATTGCAGGTAGAAGAAGCAGTATATGCAAAGGCCCTGAGGCCAAGGGAGCACAGCGTATTCTAGGAATTGCCAGATCAGAATGACTATGGCATACACTTAGGGTGTGGGGGGTAAGTAATTTCTTCCTTCAAGCTTTTGCTCAATTATCACCTCAGTAGAGTGATCTTTCTTGACTATCCTATCTATGACCATCCTATCCATCTGGGAGCCAAGATCCTTTAAAGTATTTTGTGTTTGCATTTTAGAGTAATGAGGTAGCAGTAAAGGTAGCAGTGTGAGGAGTTCATTGAAAGAGAGCAAGACCACTGGAGGCTGAAAGACCAGATAGGTTGGTGCGTATTCTAGAAGGATGATGCTGATCTGGATTGAGGACATTAGGAGTGGAGAGAGATGGACGAGTGTGAAAGCTATGAAGGATGTAGAATTGACAGGACTTGGTGATTCACTGGGTGTGGAGTGCAGGTGAGTGAAGGTCACGGGTGGCCATTATGGTGATGAAGTGATTGGTTCAGGGAGTTCAGGGGAAATGGGGCACACCTCAGCAGAGGAAACCCCAAGGAGAAGCGGGTTACAGGCTTTCTTGAGACTGAGGCCAGCACCAAGTCGGACAGTCCCCATTTAACTTGACCTTTCCACA
This sequence comes from Taxidea taxus jeffersonii, assembly GCA_003697995.1. Classification (NCBI taxonomy): domain Eukaryota; kingdom Metazoa; phylum Chordata; class Mammalia; order Carnivora; family Mustelidae; genus Taxidea; species Taxidea taxus. Next base: position 29,807 of record RCUC01148749.1, on the reverse strand, counting down.
CCTTCTCCAATTACTCGTTTTCTTTTCAATACTTTCATTGATGGGGAGCCTGGGTGGCTCAGTCAGTTAAGCATCTGCCTTTAGCTCAGGTTATGATTACAGGGTCCTGGGATAGAGCCCTGCATCAGGCTCCCTGCTCAGCGAGGAGCCTGCTTCTCCCTCTTCTTCTACTGCTCCACCTGCTTGTGCTTTCTGGCTCTCTCTATCTCTCCATCACATAAATAAATAAAATCTTTAAAAAATATTTTCTTTACTTATAAAAATTTTAAACTTTTATTTATATGCACTAAAATGCCCAGTTCTTGAGTACATGTCTCTATGAATTATTAGCTATGCATACACTCATGTAACCACCCCTCAAACCAAGATACAGAATATCCCATCTCCCCAGAAAGTTTTCTGTGCCTCTTCCAAATCCAAGGTCACAATCCACCCCAAGGTCAGCATGTTTCAGAAATTTGCTCTTTTATAGCTGTGTGATATTCCATTATGTAAATATACCACAATTTGTTTTCCATTCTCCTGTTGGGGGCATTTGTGTTATTTGGAATAAAGCTAAAAGAACTTTCTTGTTCAAGTCTTTTTGTGCCCGTTTTCATGTGACCATTTCAGGGAAGCCCGTGTTTCCTGTGTATGAGTGGGTGTTATCAAAGGAAACCCTTCCTGACAAGGCCTTGAACTTGTTGTGGGTCTCTGCCTAGGGTAGCCTTAGGGATCAGCAGGTCCAAGAAACTCTGGACAGGAACTCAGTTCTCCATGACAGAGGGTAACGTCATTTTACCTCAACCGTTTGTTTCATCAAAGATCAAGAGGTTTGGGGGGAAATATACCAGTGGTCTTGAGCAATGATTTTCATGTGCTTAGGAAACTTTTACATATCTCACAAGGACTAGAGCTGGGGAAGGAGCTGGAATCAGGATACAGGATGGGCCATATGGACCTGGACAGTGGCACTGAGCAACCTACAGCCTGTGGCCCTAAGTCAAGGAGATGGTTTTCCCATATCATCAATGGAAAATGCTTTCACTTCTGTGTAATCACACTCATCGTGTAAGCAGCCATCACGAGGATTCAGACGGAAGAGGTATATCATTTCTGCTAAAGGACTTCTCACAACCCTGATTCCTGGTGGCAACATGACTTTCTCATAGACCCCATTTCCCTTCTAAGCCCCTTCCCAAACACGTCTGATTTCCCAGACAGCTCCACCAATAAATGCTGAGATTTCTAATGCTAGACTCCTTCTTAGGCATCCCAGATTTTAGAAGAGAAAGGGAATTCTCCTTGACCCAACCTGGCTGTGTGCCAGGTACTGTGTGGGGGAGCTGAAATCCCTTTTCTTATTCAGTCTTCACAGCAACACAGGGAGATGGGGGTTATGGTTCCCCATTGACAGATGAGGAAACAGAAGTGCAGAGAAGCTAATTAACTTGCCCAAAGTCACACACCAGGACCAGGACTGATCTCAGGTTTGCCTCTTTCTTGTCCAACACATGGCCCCTTAGGGACTGTGTGTGTCTGATCAGACCTCCTAGCCTGGCTCACACTGTTTCTGGGTCTAAAAAAAATGCCGTTCTTTCAAATGACTCTGTGAAATTCCACTGTCCTTTTATAACTTTATTACATGGAAAATAATCATAGGTCTTGAGGTTAAAGTAACGCCAACCCAGAATCACATGTGACCCGATGTTCAAAAGCTTAAGGTGACACCAGTGGGTGAGGGGGACTTCCACAAATCTGCACACCAAAGGGGGTTCCCTTTGGGGGAATTCTGTTCAAAGCATAGAAATGCCCACAGCTGGCTTCTCCGGCCTTCCTCTCACACTTCTTAAACCTCAGAGGCGCCTAGAGCACGAGTTAGTACCCGTTTACAGCAAGGGAAACCTGTGTTGTGGGGGTGGGCCGGGGTTGGGGGAGATTCAAGAGATCTGCCCAGCAGCCAGGAAGGTGTGGAAGGGCCCCGTCCAGCTCGCGCCTGACCCCACGGATAGCTGACAGCCCCATAGGGCTGTGATTAGTGCCTCCCACACACCCCAGGAGCCCTGCAGTAGCAGAGCCTGCATAATTTCATGCTTCCTAATTTCTGAGGTTAGTGAATCCATCTCCCTTCCTTTTTGCCTAGAACAGAGCTTATGTAGATAAAAGCCTCCTGGGAAAGTCGGAGAAAATCACTCAAGAAAATAAAAGACTTGTAAATGAACATTTGAACGTTCTGTGTAGTCCACATGAGACACTCTAAGATTATGAGAAGCCTTCCAGAGGCGTGAACAAATAGTCCCCAGATCATTCTAGAAAGGAACGCCAGGACACTGACTTCAAAGAGCAGCAGTGAGCCCTGGAGACAGAGGAGGAGGGTGCTTCAGACTCAGCTCTCAGAAACATACTTCCGAATGTGTCAGGTCAAGTCACCCAGGTCACCATGGTCAGCAGGCCCTGTCTGGGGACAGTCTACCAGGAGGCCCCCCGTCCACTGGAGGTATCAGCCCGCTTGTTTTAAGAAACAAAGGGCATGGGGGTTAGGCCTGGGAAGAGAGAGCCTGTGCGTAGAGGCAGCCCCAAACAGGGGATTCCAGCTGCTGTAGGAGGGGAAGCCCCCACATGGACAGACCCAGGGAGGAAGGGGCTTCCAAGAGGCCTTAGCCCTCCAGTCCAGCCAAGAGGTGGGCAACGCACCCTGAGCAAGCTGCTGCCTCTGGCAACCCTCAGCAGTTTTCCCTTTTACAGAAAGGAAAAGGAGGGGAAAGGCTGTGAATGCTGGCCTGGCTCCCAGACGCCGGGCTGCCGCGGAAATGGAAAAAGCTGTGCACCCGGGCTAGTGGGCTTGGCAAAGCTCAGGTCAGTGCAGGGGCAAGAGCCAGAGGCCGAGCCCCCGGACCTGGTCCCCTCCAGGCCTGTCCCTCAGTGGCCACAGCCACGCCCACCCCACCCCTCGAAGGCCCAGAAAGAACACTGGATGGGGAGTGGAAGTCACAGCTGAAGGCCGCACCAGCTTCTTCCCACGAGGCCCCCGGAGGGGTACAGCTGGACTGCAGGCTCGCCCCCTCCCCGGGAGGCCCGGCTAGGCCTCCTGCGCAGTTCATGCCCTCAGCATCCTGGAACCATCACGTCCTCGGAGGTATTCACCGCCTGGTTAATAAAGAGCCCGTTGGAGCCCACCAGGCGAGGTCCAGCGCATCGGGGTTCCGGTGGCGCCGAGAAGCCGGGATGAATGCCTCCGCCGGTCCCAGCCCCAGCGTTCTCACGCAGAATGCGGCTCATACTTCACGAGCTGATGGGTGGGCTAAACCAACTAACATATGGGAAGCAGGAGAGGGGAGCCCAATAAATAAACGAGAGTTCTCTTTTTCCAAGCAGCTGGAATCCGTGACCACTTCCTTCCCTCTAGAGAGGGGGTGAGAAGCCGGTGAGCCTGGTCGGAGCAAGGGCCTTGCTGGTTTCAGGGTCACATCTGCCACTCTGGAGGGCAGATGATATACGGCTGCCGCGCCCCGGGTTAGCGTGGGAAGAGGCCTCCTGCTGAGGCTGGGGCACCACAGGGGTGACATGTGCAGCAGGGCCCTGTTTAAACACAGCGGGTTGTGGGCACCCCCTCCACCCCGCCCCGTGGAAGGGCCTCCTGCAACCCAATCCCCGAGACAGACATCTGCCATCTCTGAAGCTTACTGATTCCTCCTACCTCCCCAGCCTCACACCTGCTGGCGGAGTGCATGCGGAAGGAGAGGGATGGGTCTTCCGTAATGCTTCGGAAGAGCTTTCAGGGTTTCCAAACCTGGTTTTAACCCCTGATGGTCCTACCCCTAAACAAGCCTCCTGGTGCTTCCTGCTGCTGAGTGGCACTCCCTGCGTCCGTGGCTTCAAGGCTGATGGCTGTGCCTGTCACTTTCCCAGTGTGATGACAAAGCACGCTCAGTCCATGATGTCCTGTGCTCCTCACTATGGGCAGGAAAAGAGTTCTCCCCTTTTTATAGACAAGGCATTCCATCCCAGACAGATCACAGGGCTTATTAGCAGGAGGACTGGAAAACGCGTTCCCCTGTGCAGACTTGGCCGGTGACCCGCAGGGAGGAGGGAGTCTCGCTGTTCAGCCTCATGCACTGAGCTCTGGCAAGACGCTGGCAAGCACATGCGCGCGCGCACACACACACGTGCTCTGTTTCTTCCCAGGTTCCGCTTCCTGTCGCCAAGGGCAGGGAAGGGACCACGGAGAGGACCCTCCCGGATACAGTACCCTCTGCTTCGGAGAAACAGAATGTGGGGGCTGCGGCGGTGGTGGCTTCTCTACAGTCAAAGACTGCCGTTAGTCTGGCCCCAGGCACATTCAGGCTGTCCCCTCGGAGCCGGGGTCTCCCTTGGGCCCTGCTTGGTGAGCTGCTGGCTGATGGGGCCACAGGAGACCCCTGTGACTGGTGCTCTGTCTCCGGCCAGTGCAAGCCGGGGCTCAAGCCACGCACCTGGCGGGGACCCCCGGGCTGCCACTGCCGGGACCAGGCGAGGCCTCTTCTTTGCAGAAGGCGGAGAGCGGTCATTTCAGACCCGCCCAACTCTCATCGCCCACACCCCCTCTCCTCACTGTGGTGCGGTAGGCCCAGGGGCCGGCAGTGTGGAGGAGGGTCAGGGCAGAGTGGAGAGGCATAAACACAGAGACATCGGAGTGCCATGGTTTTAGATTCAAATCCTAACCCTCTTTCTTCTCAGCGTGGTGATCTTGGGAAGCCACTGAGTCTCCCTCTTTGCCAGTTTCCTTATTTGGAAAATGGGGATAATAACAGCACCAACCAGAGGGGCATGGGTGACTTAAGTCAGTGAAGCATCTGCTTTTGGCTCAGGTCATGATTTCAGGGTGCTGGGAACGAGCATCAGGATCCCTGCCCAGCTGGGGGTCTGCTTCTCCCTCTCTCTCTGATCCTTTCCCTGCTCGTACTCTCTCTCTCTCAAGTAAATTAAAAAAAAAAAAATCTTCAATATAATGATAGCACCTAACCACATGAGATGTTAAGAAATTTAAATGAGATAATGCCCCTGAGTCACTGGACGGGGTGCAGCTATGGCAATTGCTCAGTCCACATTCACTGTCACTCAAAGGTCAGCGAAGTTAACTCTTTTCACAGCCATTGTGTGGTGCAAAGAGAAGCTGTTCTCAGAGCTGCCCATCATGTAATGTGTCCTAGGCTTCACCTTTTACTTTATGTCTGGTCTCTCCTGCTGGAATAGCATTTCCATGAGGGCAGGGACTTGTGACTGTTCACCGATGTATTCTCGGTGCCTACAAGACCATCTGGTGCAAAATGAAAGCTCGATTTGTTGGCTGAAAGAAAGAAAAAAAGAGAGAGAGAGGGAGAGAGACTGGAAGAAAGAAGTAAAATCTCTTTAGGAATGCAGCTGACAAGGGCGGTCCAGGGGAACCATTGCGGATCCAAGACGTACCCTGCCTATTGGTTTTGTTTTCTGGTTTTGGGGCTTTGTTATTTGGCTTGGAAAAAAAAAATCATCATTATTAGAAGAACTAATGATGTATTTAGAAACATTTGCAGTTGGAATAAAAATCAGATGATCTGCCGCCTGTTTGCTCTGTTGCGACCCCACTGGTAAAAATACTTGCATCAAATGAAGCTGTCAAGTTCTAGATTTTTTGTTCTTTCTGCTTGAGGCTGAAGGTCATCTCACTTCTTCTTCACTACGGGATGCTGACTCTGTCACCGTCCGCATACATCTTCTTCAAGTGGTGTTATGTCCTGTTGCCCTGTAAGGGGCTTGCATTTGCAATCCTGGCCAAGCCAAAGCGGTCAGTCACTGGGGCTGATGCCGAACTAGAGCTGACCTTCTCTGAGCTACCTCCTGAATCACCAGCGTATCACAAAGGGATAAAACTCAGGAATAGCTGGAGGGAAGAGATGCGCAGGCCAAGCTATGGGGGAAGGGTGCAGAGCTCTGGTGCCCCTCTGGGGGCACCATTATCCCCAAATCTCTATGCATTCAATGCCACCCTCCCAAGCTCCCTGCCTGCTCTTTTTACAGAGGCGGTGGCAGCCATGGTGGCCTGAGCTGGCTTGGCACCTCCATGGGGTGGGAGCTGAGGGAGGCAAAGGAGCCATGACCCAGATTTCTGAGAGCAAAGCAGCAAGGAAAGCAGAAGGTGACCAGAGCCGTCCCTCAGTCACACCGGACCAAAGGATCTCACTGGCGAGGCTGGAAGCGGTGCCCAAACCCCGTGACTTAGTGTTTATTTGTTGGACACGTAATTATGCAGAAATTCCCGACAGGCTCAGTGGCATCTAGTTCTCATTCCAAGCGTGGACTCAGTCGTTTCAGGCTATCCTTTCAGCGGACTGTTTGGTTCTTAAAGGTTTCTGAACCAGGTAAGCCCCAAAGGAAAAGTGTCAGCAAGATTCTGCGTGGGCAGAGCAAGGGAGCTGCCCATGGGGGTGGGATTCCTCCAGGCAAGCCCCAGGCTGCACATGCTCCTTGTCCTGCTCGAGGCATCCACTTCAGCCAGCCGTATGACCCAGCCGCCCACGGGGAGGAAGGAGGATTTGGGGCCAGTTGGGGGAGTCCCTCCTTCCCTTGGACTTGGTCCAGAAGGTGCTCATTGTCAGCAGATTTGCCTTGTCATAAATAGTCTACCCTGAGTTCCCCATGGGCTTGTGAGATGTGGACTGATTTCCGGTTTCAGAAGATCTCCTTGCAGCCCCGTTGGCCAGACTGAAACCTGAGAGAAGCGCCAAGGGACGGCTCTGAGAGTGGGGGTGGGGCAGGGATTCCCTCTCCCCCGCCATGGGGTGAGGAAGGGAAAGCTCAGGGGACCCATCAGGCTCTGGATGGAAGGGTGCTTGGGGCAAGAACTTAACAAAGGCTCTGCAGAGCCCAGTAGGCCGGGCTTCCAGGGAAAGGCTCAGGGTCACAGGAAACCATCCCAGAAGGGCTCCCCAGGCAGGGTGGGTCCAGAACACGCACCTGCACTGGGAGAAACATAGCTCATCATGGTCTGGGATGGCATTTTCCTGGATACTGCCGAGGTTAGCATTTCCATTTATGTACCGAGCCCTCTGTGTTTCTTCTGTGAAATACCTGTGTATCATTTTTGCCTATTTTTCTATTGAACTCTTGGTCTCTTTTCCCACTGCCTGTATCCCCCCTGGAGTCCCCAGACCCTTGATCATTCTTGATTCAAATCCTTTGTCACTTCTGTGTTATACATCTCTTCTTCCAGTTTGTGGCTTATCTTTTGAAATTCTTGAAAGCCCCTGTGATAAACTGAGATTCTTAAACTTAACGTACTTGAAAGTGTGAATCTTTTATGGCTTGTGATTGCCTGTGTGCGTCTTGTTCTGGTTGGATGTCCCCACCTCGGGAAGCTAGCTGCAACTTGGGGACCCGTGCCCAGGCCCCACGGTGGGGACAGGCAGGCTCTCAGCATGCCTTGACATCAGGAAGGGCCCCGCACAACCTTAATGGTGCTGCCGCTGTCTACTTGCACAACGATGGGCTCTGGGCACAGAGTACTCCTCTGTGCATTTGGAATCCATAGGGCACCCACGGGGAGGTAGAGGCAACACATAGTGGACAGTTTGGATGCTACGTCCAACGGCGGGTGCTGGAAATACTGTGACCGGCACCGAGCTGTCTGCTTACCACATGCCAGGATCTGCCAGGGACCATCTCACAGCTAATGACAAACCTTCCTGTCAAGGCCACAAAGCAACGCTTTGTGATGCTGCGGTAGCCTGCATCCTCCCAGGGCAGGGCTCCAGGCCGGGCTGGTCAGTCCAGGCCACAGCGGACAATGGAGCCACAGTCGGGTCTGCACAGGCAATGGAAGTCAGTGTGGAGAGGGGCCACAAGACGCCAGCTGGCCGGCAGCGGCCAGGTCCACACATGCCTCCCGAGCAGGGTGGCAGGCTGGGCACGATTCCCCCAGATTGAACTGGACAACCTGAACCTTGAAAGTCTGCCCAGCACCCAAGCAGACTCCACGGACACGGACCTGCACCTGACTTGCCCGCTCTCAGTCCTCAGCCTTTCCCTTCTGCTCAGGCTTTGGTTTTAGAGCCTCCCTGGGGAACCACCCACCTGCAGGTCTGACCTCTTGAGGTCCCTAGGTCGGGACTAGGGCTCTCTGAGCCCCGCTCTCAGGGGAGGAGGGGAAGTTGAGCTTCCAGCAGGGACACTGGTTCATGTGGTATTTAACTGGTATTTTTAAACACCAGTAACAAATAGAGAAGTGTCAGGGTTTGGGGGGCTTTTTTTGTTTTTTTTTTTGTTTTGTTTTTTAAAGAAACAAGATACTGAATTAAAAATTTGCATCTTTCCTATCAGACGAGTGAGGAGGGAGCCTCAGCTCTGTCTGTGGCCTCATCTGGGCAGTTCCCAGGGCCGGGTCTCACTTCTTCCTTCACGCTCTGCTGCTGCCCACAGCAGCTGCCCCCCCGGGGGGCCATCCCCTGCCCACCCCATGCTTATCGGCTCCTCCACCCCTCCTCTCCCTGGCCACACACCGTGGTTCCCACCACTTTGAATATAGTTTCCCAGTTAGCTCAAAATATTTGACCTATACCCCCCACCCCATTACAATGGACTTATATGGAATCTAATATATGTTAGAATGATCATAGATTAGGCTTAAACAGAGCATCCGGTGGCTAAGAAACTACATACTGATGAAAGTGGCTGTGAATTCAGTAACCCCACTAAGTGCAACAATGTTTTCTTGATCAAAGGAGCATCCAGGCACCTTGGAAAAGCAATAGGGCAGTAGGTTTGCTGTCTGTTCCGTCTAAGGACAGTCGGGAGTCCGCCCATGAGTTTGCAGCTGCTTACAAAAGCTTGGGTTTCTGGAAGGGAACCCCAGTGTCCCCCCGCCTGGAGGTTCAGGGCACTCTCTGGGTTCCTCCACCGGAGAGGACGGACATACAGAACTGGGTCTCCAGGTCAACCAGTAAAGTGTAGATTAGGCCCAGGCTGCCTGCCAAGTCTGGAATAGTCTGGTCTTGAGTGGAGAACCGGTTAGATCAGAAGTTCTTTGCCCCCTCACCCCCTTTTTCTTTTCTTGGATCATAGAACTCCTGGGTGAAGCTTTAGAGATTTCCTCTGGAAAGTATATTCTACAATTTTACAATTCAGGGGATTCCCAGAATCCTGGAGTCCCTCCACAGGCATCATGGACCCCACGTGGCAATCAACTAGATCAAGAGACCTCAAAATTTCTCGTTCTAAGAGTCTGTGGTTGATGATTTGCTTAGCACCTGCTGGACTTTGATTCCCTGGCAGAAGGCGTTGAACTGGGATAGTGGTCTTTGCCTCCTCCTCTCCCTTCAGCTTGTATGGGGACCCATGACTGTGAGGAGTAATATAAAGCCACCCTGTCTTGTGTTCTGACTTCATTTCTTACAACTCTCCCACTTGCCTGCTTTGATCCAACCATACCGGCTCCTTACATTACTGCCTCAGTGCCTTTGCACTAACTGTTCCTACTGCCTGGAAGTCTGATTTTTGAAACCATTTATGCAAATGCAGTTTGTACTGTCATATTGTGAGTCCAAAAATTGCAAATTTTTATGAAGAGGCTTTCATTCTCATTTGGCCTTAGACTGAGAAAATATCACATGAGCACATTAAGGAATTTTTTGAAATTCAAGGCAGCTTTAATGCAAATAACAGAAAGCGTACTAGTCAGCTTTCATTACATTTGGTGGCAGTAACAACAACCTCAGAGTCTCAGTGGCTAACAGCAACAGAAGTATTTACCCCCAAGTTATTTATTCCCTGGGAATCAGCGATGGCTCTGCCCCTGGCTTCTTCATGGCAGGATGAGGACCTGAAGAGCTGCTGCCTAGTTTTCTCCCTCACCCCCTTCAAGGAGAGGGTGACACTGAACAAAGGAGCCAGGAGCCCCGCCCCCAAACTTCCTTCACATTAACGACCTTCATGAGGAAAGGAAGTCTGCAGGTTCATGGAGCAGAAACTTCCTCCGGCTGTAAGGATACTAGGCGCTGTGTCCCCCCACCCCACAGTGGTGGGACTGAAACCATCACTGCCCCAAAGCAGAAGTGAGCTGCAGCTGTCAGAGAGGGACAGGAGTCCTGGGCACTGGGGAGTCCCAGCCAACATCCACCTGGACCCCAAAGTGCCTAAGATAGCACAACCACCCAAAAGGGAGTAAGAGGGCTTCTGGGTGCCATTAGAAAGCTTCAGGCAAAGGCAAAGAGAAGAGGGACAGGAAGAATCATAGGGAAGCAGAGGCCAGGAAGAGAGAGGGAAAGAGGGGCATGGGACATGGGTGCTCCAAGACCCCACACTCCTGCAGCTCAGAACCATCCCGGCCTGCAAGAAAAGCCCCGGAGTGGGTGTGGGGGATGGGAGGGGCTCTCTTCGTAAAAGAAGCGCCAGCAACCAGCAGTTCAGTTACCCCTAAACCTCTGGCTTGTGCGCTCACACAGGGAAGGAATGGACAAGTGAGTGGCCCACCTAGAAAAGTGCGGGGAGATTTGTTTCCTTCTCTTGAAAGATCTCTTTTCTCAGCCCCAGGAAAACAAGTTTCAAAGTGGATTGGGGAAGGAGGGGTTGGGATACAGATATGGAAAGAATGAGGAGGGAACAGATGGTCCCTGCTAAGGCGACCAGATTTTTTCCCCCAGTTAATCTGGGAATGACCTAATTTACATAGTATTTGCATAAATTTCCATTTCAAATTAAAGCTGTCCTAACTTCAAGTATACAGGAGAAAATAAATGAGATCAGGCGAACTACTGTAATTGATCTCAAGCAGACTTCTGTGAAATGCAGGTCAAGCTTTTGCCTACTGTCCGTTAGAGGGAGCAGGGCCGAGAAGGCTCTCTGCCTATCAAATTAGAAAAAGCTATCACAGGTGGGGCCAGAGAAGTGGTGAGATGAGGAAACTCAACGTCTTTTTTTGGAAGAACCAACAGTAAGAATAGAGCAGAAAAGCACCCCCTAGCACCCCCAGGCTCAGCAGACAACACTTGTATGGAAAACAGGTATCTTTCTACTCCTCCCTGGCATGTGTCGGGCTACTTGTCTCTCCATCCATTCTTTCTCATCCTCCCTCAAATCCCATATCCCACCACAGACCCTCATGGACACACAAACCCATGTGAGTGCACACACACACACACACACACATCCAGTCCCAAATCTGGCAATGGGAACTGTGAAGCCATGGGACATGAAGTCCCTGTGATACACCAAGAATTTCCCCAGTGGGACAAGGATCTCAGGTTGACTCTGGCCCACTAAATATCCAGGGCCCACTAAATGCCCCCCTCTCTATATCGGGGACAAAATCCGATTCGGGTGGTGAGTTCCTAGGGCAGGTGAGATGGACACAGAGCCACAGTGGAGGCTCGGAAGGTGTTCTGCACTGTAGAGATGAGCCGTCGGCTGAAGTCATTCCCACACAGATAAGCGAAGGCCAGCCAGTGGCCCTGAGTGGTGCTTGCTTCTGTGAAGGCTTAAGGTCAAGGTGGCCTTCTGCTGACAAGCCCAGGTGCTGTCCTCAGGGGCCGTGTCTCCTGATGTCTCAGCATATAGCATCCCATTCTATTTCGCACCAGAGAACAGAGGTGGGGGAGCCTTGCTCGCTCCCTTCCTTTCCCCTGAAGCAGATTTTGCTGAGAGTTTCCAATGCCTCCCCATCCTTAAAGTTAAAGTACCCGTCCCCCCCCCCCCCCGCCCCCAACTCCCTTGAGACAAGAACACAGAACAGCCTAGCTCTTGGGGGTGGCAGGGAGCTTGAGGAGAGGAGGGTTTTAAAAAAAAAATGAACAAGGGGAATCAGGCATCTATGAATATTTTAAAAAATTGACTTTGCCACACACTTTGTTAGGAAGCGGTGACCTAGAAGTCAGAGAAGCTCAAAGTAAGATAGAGCCAGAGTAGAGGAAAGTGTTGCTAGCAAGGCAAAGAGGGAAGAGAAAGGTCAAGTGGAGAAGTCAGGGTCCAGCACTGGCTAGTTTTTCAAAGGCTGCTCTCTCCCAACCCCAGTGTAGCCCCAGCCCCAGGCCCGGCCGCCCGGTGCTGAGAGTCAGGAGTCTCTGCGGCTGCCAGATGGTTGCTGCCCAGGCTGTCATGTGATTCAAGTTCACCTGCCACGCCAGCCTGATGCTCCTGCTAGCCAGCAGGCGGGCTCAGACAGGGAGACCCCAGCAAAGCCAGATGTTCTCAGCCAGATTGTCTTTTAAGGGCCCCAAAGCAGCAAAACTCTTCCTTTTGCGGTCACCCTCTCGCTAGCATGAGAAACGCCGTGCTTTAAGCCCGGGGTGGATTAAAGGGCCCCAGAGCAAATATTTTGGGCTTTGTAGGCCATGCCCAGGTCCACCACTGCGGAGTGGAAGCTGCCATAGACGACAGGCAAACGAGCGAGGGCGGCTGTGAGCCAATAATTAGAGACACTGAGATTTGAATTTCATATTCTTATATGTTGTGAAAGTATTCTTATTTTGATCCCCCCCCCCCAATTTAAAATCATTCTTAGTTCACAGACCTACGAAAACAGGCAGAGGGCTGGATTTGGCTGGCGGGCGATACTTTGCTTTAAGCAAAGCCCAAAGCAGAAGGTTGGGGCTTCATAAATGCAAATTAAGAGGAGGTTGATTTGATTTATAGAAGAATCTAAGTAGAGGATGTCTTGAATGCATTTCAAATAAGACTCAATTGCACACCTTCTTCCTGCCACACTCACAGCTACCTTTCCTCCCCTCCCTCCTTTGGTGTTTCTCATACTGACATTTGTCATCCATTAGTGGGATGCAAAATTCATAAATGGCATCTTGGAAAACATGGGATAAGATAGGATAGAATAAAAAATAGAGCAGAGTCCATCGCATGTAACAAAGGTTATAAATTATAAAATGTTGCCAGAAGTGCGTATATCCATTTATCTACACATATATGCGTATGTGCGTACTGGATTTTAATGTGACACCTATTCCCTGACAGTGGATCATGGTTAAAAAGACCACGCTCTGATGAATACTGGGAAACAGAGAGGCTGAATTTCTAGCCCTCTGAGTCTGACATTTCTCTCTCCACCCGTGTCCCTGTGGGTTCCTTTGCTGTTCGACCCTGAGAACCACTGGTCAGATGTCCTCACCATGATGCTCTGGCACACGGGGTACCAGTGATGAAGAAGGCACAGGCCAGCTCACCACGACACTGAGTATTGCTCACTCAGCACGTTGGAGATGGAGTGCCTGATGCCTAGGAGAAGCTCTGCAAGTGTGTGCGAGCTTGCAATCAGCCCCTCCAGCTATCTGAGCAAGGGAGCCTGGTCCCAGTCAGCTCCCATCCAAACAATGCAGAGAGAGCTCCCAGGCATTCCTTCTAATGCTCCCGCCCTTTACTCTGCCCCCAACCCAGGAGAAACTACATGCTCCTCAGCATTTGGGTCTGCCTCCCGCCCAGCCTTCTGAATAGCCCGCCAATTCCTTGAGCCCTTCCATGTCCAAGGACCTGATGAGTCTTTCAAGATTTTGGAGGGTCTGTTGTGTGTGTACTGATGGCCTGAGCCCTGACCATGTCCTACAAAGAGCTGGGACACGTGACTGTCTACAGCCCACTGCTGGGCAGACCGGCAGTGCCCCCCCAGTGTGGACTTGCAGTGGACCCCAAGGAGGGAAGATGCAGAGACCCAAGCTTACCCTTCCTGCTGTCAGAGTCATAGTGTTTGGTTGCAGTGTTGTGTTCTGTCTTGTTTTATTATTTTATTTTCTTTGGGTGAAACAAGCATCTGGTACATAGATCGTTATACATCTTTTTTTTTTAAGATTTTATTTATTTGACAAGCAGAGATCGCAGGTAGGCAGAGAGGCAGAGAAAGAGGAAAGGAAGAAGGCTCTCCGCTGAGCAGAGAGCCTGATGTGGGGCTCGATCCCAGGACCCTGGGATCATGACCTGAGCCAAAGTCAGAGGCTTTAACCCACTGAGCCACCCAGGCGCACCTCGTTATACATCTTAAAGGTCTCTCCCACCTCCTTTGGGTGTTGTAAGCCTGCCCATCTATCCCTGCCTGTTCATTTGAACGTGAACTTAACGGACACTAAGTAAGTCAGCAAAGATGCTGTTTTCATGCAGTGGGTCAGATGTGTGCCCGAAGAGACCGGCTCATACTCAGGCAACACAGCCCAAAAGGCACCTCCAGTCAGTTCCCTGCCACCCGGCGGGGCCCCAAGACAAAGCACAGGCTTAGCCAACCTCGGAACGTGCACCCTGGAGGAAGCTCTTGGGGGAAATGAATGTGCAAATGCCACCTGTCTCTGTCCCCTCCTCGCGGCACCAAGGACAGCCTCTGAGCTCGAGTGGCACACACCGGTCCAGTGCTGGGGAAATAGCCCATGCTTAACTAACCTGATGGGTTCAAACCAGGGCTAAATCTTTCAAGTTCCAGCCAAACGAAAGTTCCAGCACTTTCAGGGATTCTGGGGAAAGCAGGATTGGCCAAGGAAAGCTCTCTGGAAGCCCGGGCTGACTCATCCTCAGGGTTGAAGAAAGCTTGCCTGACACAGTGCCAGTTTGGGATTTACCTAGAGTCCAGCTGAAGGCTGGAGCAGGACAGCTTTGGCCCCAATCCCCACAGTCCCAGCGAAGGACAGGGGTATGGGCTAAGGTACAAAGCAGTCCAAATGTTCTCATGGGTTTTCAGGGTAGTTTTCCAGCCAAGCACCAGCCTCCCTGGCTCAGGTACCACGTGATGTGGCAGAAAGACAGAGGTCCCAGTGCTGGGTCTAGTAACTGGCTCAGTTACCTGGCCCTCTCCGTGCTTCCCTCTCTTTATTTGCATAACAAAGGGGTCGCTGCAGATGACCTCAAACCTTTTTGTAGATTTAAAACTCCATGGACAAGGTGCCTGGGTGGCTCAGTGGGTTAAGCATCTGCCTTTGGCTCAGATCATGATCTCAGGGTCCTGGGATCAAGCCCCACATTGGACTCTCTGCTCAGCAGTGAGTCTGCTTCTCCCTCTGCCTCTGTGTTTTCCCCCATTTTCACTGCCTCTCAAATAAATCAATAAATCTTTAAAACTAAAAAAATAAAACTAAAATAAAAAACACAACATGGACAGTTGTGTCTTCTCTATACTCTAGTGCAGGGGCTTGTTCCAAGATCAGCACTGTGTGTGTGAATGCCTCCTGCAAACAGAAAGGCACCCGGCACATCAGCTCTTTTAAATGACCTCTGAGCCCTGGATCTGCCGGGCCATCACCTCACAGATACTCTTCTTAATGGATTTGTCAGCTCCTTAGATCAGAGATTGAACAAAAGCCTGGCTGAGCCCAGATTAGGTTTCTCAGAGACTGGACTTGAGGTCTATTGTGTTGAAACACTTCGTCAGAGTCAGGTGACGGCCACAGACCAGGGTGGATGGCAGCGGTGGGGGCTCCTCCCTCGTGTCCATCCTGTAACTAAAGTCCTGTGCCCAGTGACATCAAGCAACAAAGCACTATGCACTAAAAGAAAACCCCCAACTGAAGAGTGGTGGGTCACTCAGGGCTTAGCACACTTTCCGCTCGGTGAATGGCCCAAGTCCAGACTTGCATGTTCCAAGTCGGCCATTGTCTTGATCATCTTCTCTGGGACCAGTGACGTTTGGCCTGAGGTCCTTAGAGAGGCAGGAGGAACTGAGCCAGGAGGAAGACGGAGGACCCCACAGCACCCAGTTATGATGTTTCTGTCACCTTCACCTGAAAGGGCCCCAAAGGGTACAAGCCCCAGCAAGGTCTCTAGGGAAAAAGAGCTGATGCTGCCCAGGGAAACCCCACCCAGCTAGAAAAAAACTGAATGTTTACTGCTTATTGTGTAAATGATCTCATTTAATATACACACACCGCTAGGGGGCAGACTCACGCCGCTATGGTCCTCATCATCACCATCCTCAAAATGGAGGCACAAAGATGTTAAATAACTTTATTCAAGGTCACAAAGCACCAATACTTGACCCCAAGTGAGTCTACTATGAGAGTCTCTACTAAGCTATGTCTTCTCCAGAGTAGGGACAGGTCAGCTTGGTGAGGCCACCATGTAGACTAGAGATCACGTTTCGTCTTGAGCCACTATTCGGCAGTAAAGTCCAAAGAGTCACCAGAACGTGGTGGGTTAAATAAATAAAACTCAAACAAAGACCTGGCATCTTTGGAGACATGAGCTACTGAGGTTTGAGAAGTCATGTCTCTAGGATTCTAGGAGACTTCAAGGAGGAATTAGACCTTAGGGACAGCATTTGAGGCCTGGGCAGAAGTGGGTCCAGGCAGAGAGGTGGCTTTCTTTCCCAGGTTAATGCTCTGGCTGAACCAGGGACTGTGCCAGACCAAGGGAGACTCCAAGTTGAAATAGGGACCTCCTTACCAGATTTGTCTCCCACTGCCAACCATGGTGGTTATGGTTATTTTATCAAAAGTGGAGGCATTCTGGTACATCTCAATTCGCTGAAAAAATCATGGCGGGATAATGGCAGAGCTTCCAATAAGCCATACGAGTGGCTGGTCTGAGACAGGCCTCCTAGGTATGAACCTCCTGTTTTATGCTTTTCTCTGTGTCTTTTTGTGATGTTATTTTTTAAAAAGATTTTATTTTTGAGTAATCTCTATACCCAATGTGGGGCTTGAACTGACAGCCCTGAGATCAACAATCACACGCTCCACCTTCCTGCTTCTTTTGAAAGCATTTTGGCTTACAGTTGGAGGCTCTGGAGTTGGCCTTTAGAGGGGGGATACAGCACTACATAAACCAGGTGGCAGCTGGGTGCTCTGTGTCAGGGAAAAGGAGTATTAAAATGATGCTCAGCAAATCTTTAAAAAAAATAAATTTTTAAAAAATCATGCTCAGCAATCTCTCTCTCTTCCCTGAGTCCCTCAAAGGGCATGAGCCTAGGCAGCCTTAGGCTTATAGGAAAATAAAAATGGGTAATAGTCACAGAAATAGCCAGGAGGTGAGATGCAGGAAGAACAGAGGTGGTGAAGGTGCAGACAACCCTTGACAATTAGGAACATCCCCATTCCAATCACCATCACAATTTTAGGAAAGGAGAAGGTACCAGACACAATGATCATGGACACTATCATACCCATGATGCCTGGCTAAGAAAAACTAACTGCCCCAGTCGTAGCCCCCAAGGAGGGAGGTGTCCCCAGCTGTTCCTCATCCATTGTTTGAGTGTTTTTACCATGTGACCCTCTCTCGGCCAAGTGTGATTGGCCAGGAATGGATGCCTTGCCCAGGACCTGCCACCCATGGGGCATTGCCTGCTATTGTTTGATGAAGCCCATGTCAATGAATCCTGCCCAAATGAGAATTAGAATTAGCAAGTAGACGGATCAAATTCTTTCTCTCTTACAGAATTGATTTTGGAAATAAAGAGAAAACGAGCCAAATGGTAGCAGGACAAGAATCATGCAGGTTCACTCAGTAGAGGGGAGTGAGGGGTGCAGTCACCCAGTCATTGACGCCGGGGAGCACTGGGACCAGCGGTTCTGAGCACAAAGGACTCCGCGCCTGGGCTGGCAGTGCACTCACCGGGGGCCTCCACGTTGTGCATAAGGTGGAGGACGTAGCTTTTGTTGCAGCTGAAGGTGTGTATTGTTAAACGGCGCTTGTCAGACCGAATGCTGAGAACAGGGCTTCCGGCAGAGGAGAGCGTAAGTGGGCACCTGGGCGGGAAGAGCTGGAGCGTAAGGACGAAGTGCGCGACGGAGTTGTGCTTCGCATAGGCGTGCCAGTTTGGTCCTGCGCTGTAGAAGGCAGCTGGGGCCGCACTACTTAGCCTCAAATAGAAGATACGTGAGGGCTCGAAGAGGAGCCAAGTGAACGGGATGGCAGGGATGGGATTTAATTCTTGTAAAGGCTTGCCCCAAATCCTAGTATTTGGAGTGCACCCCTGCATGCGCGCCCTTTTGGTTTCAAGCGACTGAAACTCAACTCAAATGAACTTTCCAAGGAACTAGATGGCTCGTGTAACTGAAAAACGTAGGGACAGAACTGACTTAGGCAAGGCTGGATCCACGTTTGCAAAATGAGGAGCGGACCCTTCTCCCTTACTCTGCCTTCCCGCCGTTGGCTTGCTGCTTTGGTGGGCAGGCTCCTTCCATCCCTGACCAGGCGGTCAGCGCTGGCCTCACACGGCCTGCTTCCCTCCTTCCAGCCCGGCAGCCTCGTTAGGCCAAGAGCGATGCCTAGATGTAGCGCTCAAGTCCCGCGGACAGCTCTCATTGGTCCACGTCGGGACACGGATTGACTTCTGAACCAATCACTGGGACCAGGGAGAAGCAGCAATCTGATTGGCCTGGGTAGGATCACGTGTCCGGCTCCGGCTCTAGAGCATGATGTCATCCCCACTGGAACACCCGAGCTTGGGGCAGAAAATGGTTATTACTGCAGGGCTGGATGCTGAAGAGGCAATAAACAGATAATCCACTTTCGCCCCAGACAAAATGGCCGAGCGCAATCTCTCCGGAGTAATGATCCTTGAACTCCGGATGTTAACCTTCTATAGCTAATGCTCAATGACTTTCTGTTCCCGGCTCCGTGAGGGAGCTGTATTTTGGGTTTATTAATAATGGGTTTATTAATCAGGTTTCTTACCTACCAACAAAATCCACTCTGTTTTGTTTAAACAGAAAAAAACCCAAATGTCTTAAGGGGTATTAGTGGCTCGCAGAATCTCTGACAGAGTCAGAAAATGGGGCTTGAGTCTCTGCAGCCCTGAACAATACCCAACTCCCCACCCGTCCGGGCCCAGGCTCGAACCCACCACCCTTGTCTCAGGCTCCTGGGAGCCTCTCTACCCCTGCTGCCTCCAGGGGCTCCACGTCCCCTGCCACCATCTGCTCCCACCACCAAGAGAAAAGCCCTGCAGCAGCTGCTTCCCTGCTCTCCATTCTTCCTGAAGTCTCCCGTTGCTACATCCCATTGGCAGAGCCCAGGACACGTGCCTGCGCCCTACCTGCAGCAGGAGTCTGGGAAACTGAGTTCTGATCTCCACCCTGGTGAAGTAATATGTGTAACATGGCCTACTTTCCTAACTTAGAAAGGCTGTTCAAATGATGCCAGGCTTGAACTAACATGACCCACAGCCACGAGGCCACACTTCAAACAGTTTGGGTCTTCTGGGTTCCGGGGAGCTCAAGTCATGGGGCCAAGACTCGTTATTTCCACATGTGTCCTGCCAATGAATCTGTGAGTCTCTGTTCTTTGCAACCAATGGAAGGCAGTTAACACAAGTAATTTGGCCAAGGCAATTTGGAGAAAATTTAGCCTGGGGGAGTGTTTCCTTCCCAGCCAGACCACATCACAGAAGCTTGAGATTTCTTTTTCAAAATGAAAGTCTTCAGTGGGGCTTTCGAAGGTACCTGGAAAGTACCGCCACGCGGAGCCCTCCCAGGGGTACCAACCCACAGACATTTAACAGGCCTTCTTATAGAGCTCTACGAACGCCACAGCGGGCCACTGTTTAACCACAGACCATCCCCAGCCATTGGTAAGAAGCCATGTTGCTGGGGGTGGGGGGGTGCTCCCTGGCAAGGCCTTCCCCTTGTGATAACTTTCCTTCAAAGTTTGGAATCGTACTTTCCAGGAGACTGGATTCTCTGCCCTCCCTCCTGTGGCTCCCCACTGCTCTCAGGAACTCAAGTGATTCATTTAAGAAAGATTTTGAGGGGTGCCTGGCTGGCTCAGTGAGTGGAGTGTGTGACTCTTGATCTCAGGGGTGTGAGTTCGAGCCCCACACTGTGTGTGGAGATTACTTAATTAAACTTAAAAAAAAAGAAAGAAATAGATTTTGAGTATCAACTATGTCCCAGGAATTCACTGTACGATTGTGCTAACACTGGACATCCTTGGCCCCCAGGGAGCCTTTGGACAAGTATTTCAGCCAAAGCTTACCTGAAGGAGAATGAAGATGTTCACGCATCATTATCCAGAAAGACATGCATCGTTTTCATTTTTACAGACTTATTGATCAGGGTCACTTCAGAAACTGAGATCTTTGACTTAATAATATAGGAGCATAGGGGAGCCTGGGTGGCTCACTCAGTTGATCATCTGACTCTTGATTTCGGCTCTGGTCATGATCTCAGGGTTGTGAGATCGAGCCCTGTGTCGAGGTCTGCCCTGGGCGTGGCATCTGCTTAAGATTTTCTCTTCTCTCTTCTCCCTTTGCCCCTCCCTCCTCCTCTCTCTAAAAATAATAATACAGGAATATCGTCATTATACTTTCCAAACACGGAGTCTAACAAAGAAATTTCTCTGATCGGGTCATTCATTTGTGTAAAAGCCTTTCAAAGATCTCACATTAAATACATCTAATTACATGTGATAAATGAAAGGTATAAACTTGGAGCGGACAATGAGCACCTCAGAAAATCCAGCCAGTGCCGTCAGTTGGATATACATAACTGGCTGCTCACCCTGGGGATGTGTGTCCCCTCCCGCCCCAGTACTGAAATGTTCCACAAAGCAGCAAGCGAAATATTTGCTCTAGACCCCAAACACTCTCTTCCCACCCCAGGCCTGGACGTTCCCACGGAGGCGGCAGGTGCTCGCAAAGACCGCTAGGTGTCGCTGTGAGCCCGCGAGAGTCGGGCCTCAAGCAGCGGGCGCACTTGAGCCCGGTCTGTTTTCAATCAACACGTTGTCAGTTTTCCTCCCCAAGGCCCCAGGGGTGTGCTAGGAATTTTTATTTCTTGAGAAATCCTGTGATTCAGCTGCCCTTTGTTGGCCCTGCTTGAGAAAATGAAGACTGTGCTTGCTCTCCCAGCCCCCCAGGCAGGAGCTCCCTGGCAAGGGTCTTTGGACCACCAGCTACAGTGCCACTCTTTCCCCGTTCCTCCTGTGAACATCCCTGGCCTCGGCCCTTGCTCCCTACCTCCCTTTTTTAAAAATTTTATGTATGTATTTGACACAGAGAGAGAGAGATCACAAGTAGGCAGAGAGGGAGGCAGAGAGAGAGGGAGAAGCAGGCTCCCCGCCGGGCAGGGAGCCCAATGCAGGGCTGGATCCCAGGACCCTGGGATCATGACCTGAGCCAAAGGCAGAGGCTTTAACCCACTGAGCCACCCAGGCGCCCCTCCCCCTCCCTTTTTGCCTCTACTCCTCTTTTTCTCTCCTGGTGCCCGGTGACACTAATGAGCCCTCAGGGGTTCTCTGCCAAGCTAGAAGCCTTGGCCTGGTGAATGTCAGGACACCCCAACCAGCTCCCACACCAACCAGCTTTCAGATTCCGTCCTCACCTTCCACCTTCCCCTTCTGATTCTACCCCTGGCCTTGCCCCTCTCTCCAGCGCAGCCACAAAACTAAGGCCATGTTGTAGTGGAAACAGCACGAGGCTGAGCTATCTTACCCTAGTCTTGGCACAAAGGGGTTAGAAGCTGTGGCGGTTTTCAGACCCCCCACCTCCCTCTGCCACTCACTAAACTGTGAGACCTCTGGCCTTACTTAGCTGTGAAAGCTTTCTGAGCTTCGATTCTTCAGAGGTAAATTAAATAGTACCTCCAGATGCATCCATTAAGTAAAATTATTAAGCACAAAGGACCCCATGGGATCTTACACATTGCAAGCATTCTATAAATGCAAAGTGATTTTAATTATTCTTACATGGACATTTAGGCAGACACGTTAGCACACACTCAGCCAAAGGTACAGACCTTGGGCCCTCATTTCTCCTGAACCCCGTGGTAAGACGGTGTGTTAAGGAAACAATGTCTGGGGGCACTCAGACATGCCAAGCAGCACCGCTGATGCTAACCCTCTCTACTCATGTCAACAGTGATGAAGCCGTTCTGAGCCCAGCTGGGCGCTGTCTTGGTCAATAGCAGTAGCTTGCTTGGCAAAACGCCCTGAGAGTTGTCCTGGGGCCTTCTGGGAAAAGGCCACTTGTGGGCAGAGCCGACCCACACTCCCCCCCTCCCGAAGGTTGGGCACACCACTCCCTGGTTTCCCGCTACCACACAGCTACTGTGGGTTTTTGTGGGTGACCACGCGGCAGAATCCTGACTGTGGGTGCCCTGCGGCTGCCCTGCAGGCCCTGAGGCCACACACCCTGGAGAGCTTGGGGAAAGGTGCAAAGAAGGCAGAGTCCTCTGTCTCAACGAGGCGGTTCTGGACTATTCGGTGGAAGAAGCTAAATGGCAAATAGAGCCCCTGCTGGTCGGAACTAGTAACTGCAACCCCGTCCTCTGCCTTTAGAAGAGGGGGCTGATTCCCAGGGACCCAGATCTTAATCTACCGTCTTTGGAAGGCACTTGGATACTCATGGCCAAGATGAGCCTGCTTTTTTTGAGCCACAGACAGGTAGGGGGTGTATACAGAACGGGAGAAACAATAGGCTGCTTTTTATGCCGCCCAAAGCCCAGGGCTCTGAGCTTGGCAGGACCTGGGAAGCCAGTGGCCATTTCAGATCCCAATCCAAGCCAGGCAGGAGCGGACGGACACTCTTGGGGCGTATCTTCTGGTCCAGAAGCTGGTATTGATGCTGTACCTGTGAAAGTTTGATTTCTGCAGCCAACAGAAGCCTTGGACTTTCAGGGAAGAGAGTGATTCTGTCAGAGGCCACTTGAGTGTTCAGTGGTCGGACACCTGTCCCCACCAGAATGCAGATCAAGGGCCATTGCAGAACCCTTCCTGCTGAGGCTCAGAGCAGGCACCCCCAGGTTTCTTTCCTGGCCCTGTGACCTCTGGGCACATCCCCTCATCTCTCTAGCCCTTAGCTTTCTCAACAGTGAAATTCAGGTGACGGGACCATCCGCAAAGGAATGCTGAGAGGATGAGGTCACGCAAGGCAGAGTGCCCAGCACATTTCAGACACACAGTTGTCATCCTGAGGTTGGTAGAGACCTAGCCACGGACACCCCAGGGCAGCGGAAGCTGCCATGGAGAAACTCAGGGAGGTCCACCCGCACTCCAGACCACCCCTAGACTCCTCCTGCCACAGTGGCCAGAATCTGGGAAGGGCTGAATGCCCCACACCACAACCCAGACTGGGGGTGCCTCCCTTTCTTTTAAAAATTTGGGAAACGCTAATGGCCTTGCTGGTGAGACGGCAAAATGGTACAGCCGCCTTGGAAAAATCTGGCAGTTTCTCGGAATGATCTAGAATTACCACATGACCCAGCAATTCCACTCTTAGAGACAGTCCAAGAGGAATTAGAACATAGGCCTGCAAAAGAATGTGTATATGAGTGTTCACTGCAACATCATTCCTAATAGCCAAGAGGTGCAAACAACCCAAATATTCAGCAACTGATGAATGGATAAACACAATATGGTGTGCTTGTCCAGGAGACCATCGCTCAGCCAGAGAAGGGAAGGAAGTACTAGTATCTGCCGCACTAGAAATAGATCTTGATAACATTATGCTAAATGAAATAAGCCAAGTCACAAAAGGACAAATACTCTATGATTCTATTTCTGTGAAATGTCCAGAATAGGCAAATCCATAAAGACAGATGGTGCCAGGGCCTGGGGATGGGGAATGACCATTTATGGGATCGGGGTTTATTTGGAGGGAGATGAAAATATTTTAGAATTAGATAATGGTGGTGGCCATACCACTTTGCACATATCCTAAAAACCCACTGAATTTTATGGTATGTGAGTTAAATCACATTATGAATAATAAAATTGTTACCAAAAAAAAGGCGGTTTCACATGCCAGCTGGAGAGTGCTCTTACTGGGGATGGAGAAAAGAGATGGGCAGTTTGGGGGGGTGCAGAGAGCCTTGCCTATAAATCAGATTAACCAGCTTCCCTCCCTCCATGGTTCCTGGCTCGGAAGAGGCTGGGGCTTCCTCCCCATTTTCTCAAAGCCAAAGCCGCAGAAATCAAAGAACCGAGGGGATGCTGAGGCTCAGCGTGTGGGCAACAGGATGCGGGCCTCCAGGCACTAGGCCAGCCCCACCCAGCAGGAAACACAGAGGAAGAAAGCAGGGCTCCTGAGTGTGCTTTGCCTTGGTCTTAAGATTTACAAGGACCGTGTTTTCCAAACCCCAAATCAGGACTGATAATTATGGTTTGTGCTCATGGGGATGGTGGGACATACCATTTTAAGTTACGACTGTCTCCTAAAATCTGATCATAAGGGTTCAGTTTCCCTGGACACATCCCTCTAAGAGCTTAGACTCTTGGGAGGGTCCCAGGGAACATTTTCTTTCCTACAACTCAGGCCTCCTGGTGAAAGGTATTTAATCAGAGCTGGACAATGGTCAACCCTGATCTGTGATTTCGCTTTCAGAGATTTTCATTAAGTGTGGCCAACCGACCATGTTCTAGAAGCAGTGATCCTCCTTCTGGCTTGGGGTCAGAAGGTCGATGGTATTTCAGTGTCACCAAGCACACACCGTTCATCTCACATCATCACAAGAAGAGTGAGTACAGGACAATACGATATTTTAAGAGATAGAGACCACGTTCCCATAATTTTTAAGTGAGGTGCATATTGATATAATTGTACCATTTTATTATTAGTTATTATTAGTAATCTCTGACAATGCCTATTTTATAAATGAAGCTTTATCATAAACTTCAGGTACATATAAGAAAAAATAATAGTACATAAAATGTTTGGTACTATCTGCCATTTCAGGTATCCAAGTATTTCAGGTTTGGGGGGTCTTGGAATGTAACCCCCCCACAGATGAGGAGGAACTACTGTACTTTTTAGACTGAGGGCAAATCTAATGCAGTTCTTGGGTCGAATGAAGTGCCTATAACCTTTACCGTGGCTGGGTAGACTCCAGACCTGTGTTTCCTCAAAGCCTGTTTGGGACATTGACAGGAAGTTCAATGCAGCAGAAACACCCACAGGTTATCTTTACTTCCCCAACACACTCGTGACCACCAGCCCCTGAGAGCAACAGACTTCACAGACCAGGCATGGGGCAGTCGCATTTTGGAGGAATTGGCCGGTGTTTTCTGAAACAGCCGGTAGCTTCCACTGACCGAGGGCCCAACCCTGCTGGGGAGCCTTTCTATTTCTATCTCTCTCTCTTTTTTAAATATTTTATTTATTTATTTGACATAGAGATCTCAAGTAGGCGGAGAGGCAGGCAGAGAGAGAGGGGGAAGCAGGTTCCTCACTGAGCAGAGAGCCCGATGCGGGGCTTGATCCCAGGACCCTGAGATCATGACTTGAGCTGAAGGCAGAGGCTTTAACCCACTGAGCCACCCAGGCACCCCAGGGGGCACCTTTTTCTAATATGGAATGGGGCCCGAGAGCATTCCGGACTTCCTTCCTCTCTGAGACACTCACTCAAAAAGTCTTCTTATACCCACCATCTCCCACCTCTGCCACCTTGGACCAAGCCACTGACATTCATATCTGGATTCATCCAGGAGCTGATTAATTGGGCTCTATTTCTAGCCCCGTTCGTTCCCTGCCCCCCAGTCTATTCTCAAGTCAGCAGAGAGATGCTTTTTGTTTTTTTTAAAGATTGTATTTATTTATTTAAGCAGGGTGGAGGGGAGCGGGACAATCAGATCCCACCCAGAGTCACTGCGGGGTTCAGTCCCATGACCCAGAGATCACCACCTGTGCAGAAACCAAGAGTCGGCTGCTTAACCAACCACGCCTCCCAGGCGCCCCCAGAGAGATGTTTATTAAAATATAAGTGATATAACCCCTCAAAACACTGTGATGGCTCTCATCATACTTGGAGTAAAAGCCAGAGTCCTTACTAGGGTCCCCAAAGCCCTACGTGATGATCACATTATCTCCCGACGCCTCACCCTACACACTCCACAGACACACATTCACAGCCTGTCCCCACAGAGACATGCCCCTTCCCCCACAAACACCCCTCTGGGGTCACCTCCAGTCCTTATGCTCCTCACCCTGTTCTTCCTATTGATCCTCAGCTCGCCCCTGCCTTTGTATTCCCAGCCTCTTGTATTCCCAGGCTCTTCCCACTTCCAGCAATTGCTTCTCAGCTTACCATGGGGCCATTCCCTGAGCCCCCTCATAATGTGGCCGTCCCCACCCTCCGCAGCCCTGACCCTGTTTCATTTTTCTCGTGGCATTTACCACCCTTAACCTTTCATGCATCTGTATGTGGATTATATATATACAGATTCATATGTAATATGTATAATCCATTTGTCTGTCATTCCTGTGGAGATGAGCCAAGACCAACCATATGAGAAAAGCAAAGGCTACTACTTAGATGGTGAGGGAGGGAACATAATAAGCATGGGCAGGGGGAGAGAGAGAAGCAGGCTCCCTATTGATCAGGGACCCTGATGCAGGACTCGATCCCAGGACCCTGGGATCATGACCTGAGCCCAAGGCAGACTCTTAACGACGGAGGCCCCCCTCCCCCTCCCTAACGCCACTTGAATTCTTGCAGACACTCAAAGCGAAGCTGAAGAGCAGGAACAAAGGGAAGGCTTCAGGCATGGTCTGCCTAGGGGCTGTGGGCTTGGGGAGGCTGGAAGTGGGCTCAGTGGAAGGGGGGGCGCAGCTTCTGTGACGAGTGAGGAGTGGATATGTGGCTCTCTGGGGTTGGTCCGCAGCTGGAAGTGGACATCAAGTTAGCTGTCATCAAGTGCTGGCCCTTCTGGGCAGATGTTAAAGAAGTTACTGCTCGCCTTCCTGGATTGTTTCTGGAGGCAGCAATCTGGCTTCCTGCGAGGCTGATTTACAGAAGGCTGGCGTCCTGTGCAGCTTGGTGTAGATTGGGGCTTGGTTTCCCGGGGGTTTTGGGTCAGAGTGCTGTTTTTATCGATGGTCCGACCACCGTTGTTCATCTGTCTACTCAGTCTCTGATCCTTCCCTAGGATATAAATGGTAAGAATGTTGTTTTATTTACTGCTCGGTCCCCAGAGCCTAAAAGAGCGTCTGGAGCCTCGTAGGCACACTGTGACTGTTTGCCACCGATTATCATAATGTTTGTCCAGATCTAGTGAGACGCGCTATGGTTCTGCCGCAGGACTCGGGCAGCAGACCCACCACAAGCTCGCAGGATGCACGCTGAGTCTACCGATGTCTGTTGAGCGCTCGCTACGTACCCAGAAGGCTCTGTCTGGGGCTATGTTATTCACTCAGGTGACGCAGGACAAGCATCGGCTGAAGATAGATTGAAGGCTGGGATTCTGCGGGCTTTCACCTTTGCTCAGAACTTCTCTTCTCTCACAGTTTGAACTCCTCTCCACCTGGGCTCGCAGGTTCCTGGTCCCGCATTAGACTCAGAGACTGCTGGGGCCTACACCTGCTTTCTCTAGCACCCACTACCTGGGAAACTCGTTTATTCCCCACAAAGGGCCTGTGTGGAAGCTGGTCGTCTTTTTAATGAGCTGGTTATCTTCTCAGTTGGATTATTCCCTTTTAGAGCAGGAGCTGCCTCTTACCCCCAAAACAGGTGGTCTGAGCTTCTCTCCATCCCCCCCTCCCCTGCTATGTTTGACCTTTTCCCTGATCACACGTCTCCCAATCACATGTCTCACGGGTCCCAGAATCCCGCCATTTTCTGCACATGGAAGTCCCACCTGGCTCAGCACTGCCTTTCGGAGACGGATGCTGGCCTGACAGCCCAAACCCGGGACCCCCTCCTCGGGCATCTTAGTTATTTTCTGAGACGGGCTCCCCATTAAGTCTTCTACAAAAATATTTGAATAGTTCTGAGTTATCTGTTCTTCCAGAAAGATTTGGGTAAATTTATCTTTCAGACAGAACATTCCAGGGAGGGGGCGCCTGGGTGGCTCAGTAGGTTAATCGCCCTGACTCTTGGCTTCTGCTCAGGTCATGATCTTAGGGTTGTGAGATCAAGCCCCAAGTCAGGGTCGGCACTCAGCGGGGAGTCTGCTTTGGGATTCTCTCTCTCCCTCTGCCCTTCCTTCCGCTCTCACTCTCTCTCTCAAATAGATAAATAAATCGTAAACACACACACACACTCACTCTCTCAAGGAACCAACAAATGAATAGGCCAGGATGGTACGGGAAGTAGAATCTTCAGGGAGGGCTTAGCAGGCTAAGGTCAACCATAGCAGACAGAACAGAAGCTCCTCAAGGGCAGGGATTTGGGGCAGCTGTGTTTACTCGGGAATTGACACCTGGCACACAGTAGATGCTCCAGAAATATTTATTGAATGAATGGGGAGTTATAAACATGCACATTGAGTTTGAAACGCGACACACCAAGTTTGAGGAGCTATCGTTTTCAGTAGTCATTTGTATTGTCGCTTTGACTGCCTCAGCCATCACAAAGCACATTACATTAAAACAAAACAACAAAAAAGGCAAAGATAGAAGCATAGATGTGGAAGAGGGCTCCGAGGCATGAAAGCATCCATGCCCGGTTTCTGTTCCGGAGCCACACATGCTCGAAACGCCCTGCTTCCCACGGAACGTGTCAGAAAGCTTGAACTCCAGGATTCAGCATGTGGTTTCAGATCCCTCAGCGAGGACAGGTCCCCCTGTGGTCTAATCCCTGAACACCTCTGCCCCAGTTTTATGACTCAGAAGCAAGCAACTGAATGTCAGTTATAGAAGTCCATATGTGTTTAAGGCCTTGAAAGGGAAATGTGAGAAATTTTTTCACAAGATCCATAGCACTCCCTGGCTTTATTTTATTCAGATAATGCCCCCCCCAAAGCCCCAAACCTGGTGAATGTTAGAAAACAAATGACCTCTGCCCTGGACCTCAAACTTCTGATTTCCCCTCACCCAGGAGCCAAAAGTGCAAAGGAAAAAGCAGATTTTCTCTTGGCTAAAGAAAGCCTCTCCTGGTGCCGCTCTTATCCCCATGTCCTGGCTTCCTCCAGGCTCTCTTCTTGGGGCTTGGAGGGCAAGCAGCTCTTCCTGTCCGACACCAGGGAAGAAACCAGCTCCTCCAACAGACCCCAGCCTTCAGGAAGTCCCTCCCTGTGTCTGACTTAAATCTCTCCTGGCCGAGAAGTCCAGCTCCCGCTTGCCCTGTCATCTCTGGAGAAGGGGAACAGCTGCTCACTGCTCTCCTTTTAATCATCCTTAATGGGCTCATAAACAGTTACGAGGTCCCCTTTCAGCCTTCTCTGAGCCTCATTTTACTTGCATTGAGGCTGAGAGCTTCTGAGGAAGGCATTCTACTCAGAGCTCCCCGGACTTGTGGAGTGTTAAATGGGTAATCAGCCACTTCACCCACTTTAACCTCCACAAATGAACAGCTCTGCCTCCTTTTGCGAAATTTAAATCTATTCAGGGGAGTTCCCTGGCAACCAACCCTTATTAATAAATCGAGCCTGCTGTAGGCCAGGACAGGGCATTTTTTAAAATGTTTCTTTCTCTTGAGAAGTCACACTGATGCACAGGCACAGAGTAAACACACAGCTGCTCCCTCGAGGTTCTGCATTTGCGGGATTGTGGGCCTGGGAAGTTCTCATCTGGCTCTCCAGCTGAGAAGGGGGTGTGTTGCTCTAATAGACTCTTGCCTGGGCCTTTCCTGTGGTTATTGGACTAGGAGCATAGCAGCTGGCCAGGGGCAGCAGGACATAGAGTTATGGCAAGACCTGCCTAGCCTCTACTAGGCACATACTGGAAAGTTCCATTTTCTGCTCCACCCTGCTATGGTTCATGCCCATAGCATGAACTACTGGGAAAGTTCCCAGTTGTATGGTTGGTTCGAGCTTCCCATTGTGTCTCCACTCTGGGTCCTGCGGTTCCCTCCAATGGCAGGAGGTAG
Organism: Taxidea taxus jeffersonii; assembly: GCA_003697995.1. Classification (NCBI taxonomy): domain Eukaryota; kingdom Metazoa; phylum Chordata; class Mammalia; order Carnivora; family Mustelidae; genus Taxidea; species Taxidea taxus. Next base: position 162 of record RCUC01148749.1, on the reverse strand, counting down.
GGGAGGAACAGGGCAGGGAGGTGAGAAGGTGGGCATTGTTCTAGCGTTGAGAAAGAGTGATTTCATTTCAAGAGAAGTTTTAACTGGGATGGTTAAGACAAAAAGGACCGACAATACCAAGTGCAGGCATGGAAGTACAGCCATTAGAACTCTCAGTCATTG